>JAXGGA010006191.1:0-71637 GCA_038373865.1 Uloborus plumipes
TCCGAATTCACAGGTAATTCCAAGAAAGTCCTTGAAGATGCCCCATGTTGGGCGCCAAAATTGTAACGAGTCCGTAGCACCTTCAACTTTCTTTAAATGAACATTCCAATCTTGAGGAAGTAACTATAAATTTATTTACAAGTATGTACACTATTTACAAAAGGAGCAGGAAACAATTGCTAAACATCCAGCAATTAGGTAGCAAAACAGTACACTGTACTCTCAACAGTAATTCAGCACCACGTACCTAACGTGAACAGTAATTAAGCAATTACAAAAGCAAAACATCGCCCAAGCGAATAGCGAATAAAACGAGTCACCAGAATCAAATCTGAAAACAACTGACTGACTTGTGTTCAAGGCCAGCTATTTATACACGGAAAGAAATGTCCACAATATTCGAGAAAAACCTGGAATATTTTGTTTCATTCATAACTTGAACAATCCATTCACAAATTCTAGCGATAAGAAAAAAACCACGCGAAAATGTCTTCACGCTTATTAAAGTTAGGGCAAGTGTAAAAACTGCAAAGTGTTTCAGGGCCGGTATACAGATGATAAAAGTGATATCTTCAGATACATTTGCAACATGTCGCCAGATAAAACCAAAACTAATGAAAATAAAGCAAGGCAGGAAAAACCACAACTATTTACAAGATTTGTAACTATATATTTATATTTCAAGCATTTAAAAAGAAACAAAAACATGAAAGAAAAGTGATTTTGTTGAAATATAAATATATCATATAAAACAATGTTTGTGAGTCATTTCATATGTTTTTAATGCATGAAAACATCTTTTGAGTAAAAAAAAACGCAAAGAGACTAGCTAAAGGCATTCTTTTTGATATTTTAACCATAAAATCCATAACAAAGCTATGGTAAAACTTTGCGATCGCAGCGCCCCCTGAAGATATTAACCGATATTTCTCAAATTTTGCACAAAAGCTAACTATCACCAAAGACAACTTTTGGCAACTATTAGAAGTTGATCTGAAAAACTTTTTATTTTTCGACCCACCCTAGTGCTCATGCAACGTCGGGCCACGTGCGTCGTATGTCTTGAAATCTTATGAACATTAAATTATATCAAGTAATGTAACATCAGAATGAGGTAAAAGTTAGGGAGGCGGGGACGTTATGCACCAACATGCCGCAGGAAACTAATCTAGCTGCCCTGGCAGCTAGTCTACTTATATTAAAAACTGAGTATCTTTCTTTCTAACTATCTTTCTATCTTTCTTTCTATCTAATGTCACGCTTCTTTCTCCTGAACGCCAATGAACTGAAAGTCGAGCCAGGTACCGATATAGATAGGTAATTTTTCAGGCTTCATTAGTTTCAATTTATATAATTATACGATTTTAACTAACGTAGATATCAATTAATAAGTAGTCAAATTTAAAGCGATTAAGCCTAATAAATGATTAAATATGAAATCCATTGTTGCATTGCAAAACACGTGGTTGCTATGAAACAGTATTAACAATGATAATGAGAATTTTGAATGAAGGCTTAACTTAATCAAACACGAAACTCATAAGCGGGCGACTTACATAGTATTTTTATCTCTTACTTGTAATATTTTGAAACATTCATTTGTTGAAAAGCCATCTACTTATATTAAAAACTGAGTATCTATGTCTGCTTCTTTCCCTTGAACGAGCAGAACTTGCTGTAACTTTCTTCACCACTTTGAAGGCGCGAAGCATCTCATTAATTCGAATGATTTTTTTGATGCAGGAAAAAAGTGAAGGCGGGAAATGCCTGTTAGCGAACCGCCTTGGCGGTGAGTAGTTTCTTGAAACATTCTTTGCTACTTTAAAGGCGAGAAGCGCCCGTGCAACGCCGGGCTACGCAGCTAGCTGCTTGGGCATTAGTGGGCCACGTACGTAGTATGTCTTAAAATCTTATGAAGATTGAATTATATCAAATAATATCCCATCAGTATGAGGACAGAGTTTGGTGGCGGGGGGACATTATGCATCAACATGCCGCAGGAAGCTAATCTAGCTGCCCTGGCAGCTAGTATTTGAAGTTAAAAATCAACGTAAATAAAACACAAATTAGGTAGAAAGTGTAGCATAAGTAATATATTAAATTACTACGCAATGAGCAGCATCTAAGCTAGAAAACCAAACCTGAACTCTTTATTAAATCATTAAACTCCATTCTTAAGATTTACTGTTGCCACTCAGTCTGTAACAATACTACATCTCTTTCTTCCTTTTTTTTTTAACTGAAACAAAACAACATTTTGAAATAAAATAAATAAACACTTATATACAGTTCTTTACGTAAAAATATAGTCATTATGCCAAGGAGGTTTTTTCTTTTGTCGTGTTGGTCTTGGCGCGTTTGATGAATGCTCATCTATTATCTCACTTTCTTCATTTTCATTTCCCTCTCCTATATCAACAGCAATTTTCAAGTTTTTGTCCTCTACATTGCTGATATACTTCTTAACGTGTGTTATGTTTCTTCTATAGTAAACTCCATTTGGATCTTTAATAGTAACAGCATTTCCTTCTCTTCCAACGACAGTCATTGGTGTAGGTTTAAATGGTGTTGTCAATTTATTTTGCCTCTGTTGCTTCATTAATACTATGTCACCGGGATTAATGTTGCTCTCTTTAACTTTGCGCTCCTGATCTGCATACTGTCTTCCTTTATCTTTAAATAATTTATCTCTATCTCTGATTTCTCCATCTGTGAACTTCGCTGTATTTTCTTTTACATCAGGTAACTTACTTCTTATTTTTCTTCCAAACATTAATTCTCCAGGAGGAATACCGGTAGTAGAATGTGGTGTAATGCGATACGCAAATAAAAATTCTTGCAATTCTGTTCTCCAGTTCTTTCCTGTTGCATGAGCAATTCTCAGTCTTTTCAGAATTGTTCTATTCTGTCTTTCAACTTGACCATTTGCTTGAGGCCACAAAGGAGTTGAATAATGATGCTTAACACCTCTTTCTCGTAAAAATTTCTTAAAATTTTTGTCAATAAATGTTCCACCGTTATCAGTCATAACATGTTTTGGATAACCATATCTAGAAAACATCTCTGTCGTTTGGTTAATTAAAACTTGTGGATTTAAAGATCTTGTTATTAAAACTTCAAAAAATCTACTATAATAATCAACAATAACAAGTAAATATTCTCCTGTTGGTAATGGACCTAAATAATCCAACGATATGTATTCCCATGGCTCTGATGGTAACTCAGTTCGTGTCATTGGCTCAGGCGGATCTGGAATAGCAACAAGTTGACATCCATGACAAGACCTGACAAATTTTTCCACGTCTTTGTCCATGTTATACCACCATACCTTGCTTCTTAGTAACCTTTTCATGGCTGTCATCCCCATATGACCTTCATGTGCTAGTTCTAGGCATTTCACCTGAAGATCCGAAGGACAGACAATTCTAGTACCTCTCAAAAGAATTCCATCAATTTCACAAAATTCATCCCTTATTATTTCATAATGTCTCTGGTCCTTAGCCCAATTGTTTGTTCGTAAGCTGTTCTTTAATTTCTGCAGGTGACAATCTTTGCTTGTAGAATTTTTTACGTCTTCTAATTTAATTGCAACGGGTACATTAACTTCAGCAATATTGCGTATGTAATTTTGTTCTTCAGTAGATCTTGCTTCATCTTCAGCCGATTCAGAAATATCCAATAATCTTGATAATGGATCTGCAATATTTGTTTTTCCTGGCTTGTAGATAATTTTATACGAGTAACTCATCAGCCGTAAAACCCATCTTTCAATTCTTGCACATGATCTATGACGAATACCAAATATTGTTTGCAACGGCTTGTGGTCTGTGACTAATTCAAACGTTTTTCCAAATGTATAAATATGAAATGTTTCGCATGCCCAAACTACAGCAAAAGCTTCCTTTTCAGTTTGAGAATACCTCTTCTCCACGCTACTAAGCGCTTTACTTGCATAGCGAATAACTCTGGGTCCATCCTTTTGAAATTGAACTAAAACAGCTCCTAACCCTACTGGACTAGCATCGCAGTAAATTCTTGTTCTAGATTCTGAATCATAAAATCCTAAAGTTGGCGAGTTGGCGATTATTTTTTTCAGTTTATCAAAGGCTTCATCTTGTTTCTGTCCCCAGTTGAAAGGTTCATCTTTTTTCGTGAGTTTTCTTAATGGCTCCGCTATTGTCGCAAGATTTGGAATAAATTTTGACGAAAAATTGACTAATCCTAGAAAACTTCTAAATTCACTAACTGAATTTGGACATCGAAAATTTTCAACTTCTTTCTTATTTTTCTCTGTTGGTTCAATACCTCTTTTGTTAATGCGGTGATTCAAAAACGTTATTTCTTTCAATCCAAATTTACATTTTTCTTTATTTAAAGTAAGTCCTTTTTCCTTCACAACCTTTAAAACATTTTCTAAATGTTCATTATGTTGCGCTTTATCTTTCCCATGAACTATTAGTTCGTCCATATAAATACAAACTCCAGGACATTTTTGAAACGTTTGACTCATAACTCTCTGATACATCTCTGGTCCACAGTTTACTCCAAACATTAGACGTTTATAACGAAACAAACCCAAATGTGTACAGAAAGTAGTGATAGTCCTCGAATTTTCTTCAAGTCCGATTTGATGATATGCCCCATTTTATATCAAGTTTACTAAACACAGTGCTGCCGTTTAGTTCTTGCAGAACTTCGTCAATGGTAGGTAATGGATATCTTTCTCTTTCAATGCTTTGATTTGGGATTCTCATATCCACACATAATCTCCACTTACCTTCTTTCTTAGGTGTAACGACAATCGGTGATACCCATGGAGTTGGACCATCCACTTTTTCAATTATGTCATGGTTGAGCAAATCATTTATCAGCTCTTTTACATGTGATCTTAAGTTGTATGGTAATCTTCTTACTGATTGTGCAACTCCTTTTGCATCCTTCTTAATTGGAATTTTGAGCTGAAAGTCCTTTAATTTCCCAATTCCTTGAAAAATATCTTGATAGTTTCCAACAACAGCTTCATAACTTGAACCAAGGCTACACTAGATAGCGTTTTATACAGGCTTCTTCATTTGATCAAAATCCTTGGGATAAAAACGGACGTCCTTTTCCAGCGACATCTATCGAATTTTATGGTAACTAACATTTCTACAAATCAAATAATAAAAGACAAAATTAAAAGTTAATTTGTTGGCGACCATTTTACAATTTGGCATTCAATTCTATTTTAGTGTATTTTAACGTTATTTAATAGCTCATTCGATTTGTTGGTTTATTCTGCATTTTAACGGCTTATTTTAATTAGTTAGTGAATTATTTTTCATTTTAATTGATTCTAATTATTAATTAACTATGAAACGACACTTGCACCGGAGAGCGATAAATAGCGATTTTGGAACGATAGTTCCATCAAAACTTTTGATGAGTTTAGATGGTCAAATTAATTTATTTGGCGATTTTTTTACATTTTAATGGAAGTTCTCCGTAAAGCTTTTGAGAATATTTCAATAACCGAGTTCTTTGGTAGTATGTACGTTTCAGTTATAGGTACGTTTTTTAACTTGGCGATGTATTTTCTTACCACCTAAGCGAAGATTAAAATTTTAAGCTTGCATCGTCTTCTTTTCTCTTATTTTGCATTTTAATTTAAATTTCAATGATAATAATGGCTCGATATATTTATTAAACTTGTTATGTTACATGCTAATGGAGCTTTTGAAGTTGATTTGGCGAGTTTTTTAATAAGAATTCTCACATTATTTCGCAGCTTTTTTTCAGTTGGCCCATTATTTTACTTTCAAGTATTAAACTTATGTGTGAAATTAGAAACAAAAAAGGGAAGATTTCGGTGATTGGAAGTCTGGTTATCTTTCACTATTGGCGTTAAATCTTTGCGTCCAATTTATGAGCGAGGGAAATATACTTCCTTCGCAAACATAAACTAAAGAGCAACAAAATAAAGTAATTATCGCCAAAAATTTGGCAACCACAGCAGATTCCCAATTATCGAAATATTATCAATGTGTGAAATTTAACATAAAAAGAACATTACCTTTTAATGTTGTGTAAATGAAAACAAAATTTTACAGTTGGTCGTCGTAATATTGTAGTTTTGTTTATTTTTTTCGTACTTGTATTGCTCTTTAGTACCAAACGATTATATATGCTCATTTCGTTTTTACTAAAGAAATTAATATGTTTTGTTGTCAATCGTCTTTCCGTTGAACACCATCGCTTCATTAGTGTACATTTCATTCTGGGGCATCAAAATGAAATGTCTCTACGAATAGATTCGCCATTTATCGCTCTGATGGGTCAACGCTATCAAAATGAACATCTGAGCTTTTGCGTAGCAATTAAGATCGTGTGAGCAACAGTAATGAAACAAAATAGTAAATAGAACAATATTATTTCATTGCTACATTTTTATTTATCGGCTGCGAAGAAAAGCGTATATTTTATTAATGCAGAGATGTCAAAATTGAACGCCATTGCTATATGTTGCTAATTCGAAGAAAGTAAACAATGAATGAATGTCGTATGACTGAATCATGAGTTGCGACCAACTTTACCTGAAAAGGGAATTTATTTCCCCTAAAAAGCAGTACTAAGAGGGCCTTCGGCATCAATTCACTCTGTACTCCACTTCAGTTAACTACATCAATATTTTTTAACCCTAAAAGATAGGATAAACGTCACTTTTTACAGCGGAAACAACATGCTAATAAATGTAAACAAACATTTGGGAGGTCGTTGTTCAGCGCTCTCTAGCGGGCAAATCTTTACCATTGATGTTTTGAGTAATGAAGAAGCCTGTATAAAACGCTATCTAGTGTAGCCTTGCTTGAACCATCCACATCAGATGAAATATTTAATTTGTTTACATTGTATCCTAATCTCAGTACATTAAGTTTAATAGCAGTCTCTTTACCCAATAATGAGCATCCTTCACCGTCAAATACAAAAAATTCAACATCTTCTAACTGTTCACCATGCAATACTTTTATAGTAGCTCTAAAACCTCCCAATACTTTTAATGGTTTTTTATCTCCATATTTATAAATCTTCTTATCAACTAAATAATTCTTGCATTTGATTTTAGATGACTTTAGTCTCTCCCATTCGTTTTTTCCAATTACATTACAGCTAGCTCCTGAATCAATAATCATAGGTATTTCAACATTTCCCACAAAGCACGTAATATATTCACTTTTGCTATTATAAGGAAGTGAAAATATAAATTCATCTTCATTTTTAGAATAGTTTAAATTTCTTACGATCTTTTCTTCCTCTCGAATTTTCTTTGGCGCTTTACAAACTTTTGCAAAATGTCCGAAAAGTCCACAGTTTAAGCATTTCTTTTCTTTGGCTGGGCAGTTAAGCGATTTTGAAATATGACCCTCTTTTCCACATTTCCAACAAATTAAGTTATTCTTTTCACGAAAATTAGCCATTTTCTTTTGCATTGAACTTATTTTCAATCTATTAAGGTGCTCTTCTGGCGATGAAATATTTTCTATAAGGAGTTCTTCTGGCGATGAAATATTTTCTATAGCAGCTGACTCCAAACGGGACTGTTCATACGAACGACATAAAGCTTCAGCTCTTTCTAAAGATAACGCATCTCCTTCATCTATCAATTTAATTCTCAGTTCTTTATACGGGCATTTCACAATAATTTGATCTCGAATATGTCGTTCAATTTCACTTTTTACGAATCCGCATAAAACTGCTTGTTGGCGAAGTCGAATTATAAATGAATCCATGCTTTCATTTTCTCTTGGCGACATATTTCTAAATTTTAAACTTTCGAACGCTTCATTTCCAGAAACAGCGAACTTCCTTGTTAACATAGAAACAGTCGTCTTATATTCATCTGCCGGTTCAAATTCATCTTCTTCAAGTGGTATTAACGTATCAAAAATATCTTGAACATCTGTTCCAGCATAATGTAATAAACACGCTTTCTTGCGATGAGCATTTGTTATACCTTTGGCGTCAATAAACAGTTCAAAGGATCTCAACCATTTTGTCCATCTGATCGCTCTCGTACTTTTATCGCCAAACGGTTTAAATTTCTGAATATCTTCACTCAGTCTATCCATTTCTCGCAAAAGTAACTTATATTTACTCTTTTTCTCAATTTATTTATTTTTTTTTTTTTAACTCGTCGCCAAATGTAGCATAAGTAATATATTAAATTACTACGCAATGAACAGCATCTAAGCTAGAAAACCAAACCTGAACTCTTTATTAAATCATTAAACTCCATTCTTAAGATTTACTGTTGCCACTCAGTCTGTAACAATACTACAGAAAGTACAGCAAATAGCTATTGCAAGGCTACGATGGAGTCCCTTCCTCAGTGCAAAAAGCTCAGCAAGCAGCATGAAAGCTGTGAGAGAACTGAAAATCTTTATGTTTGGGTAGACAAATTTAGGTCTTGAAGTGTTATTTTATTTTAGGTTTAAATCAAAATTTTGGCAATTTTTTAAAAGTTGAAGTTGAAAAATGGCTATCCTATACTATAATACGAGAGATGTTTGCCAAGTCGAAAATCGCCCCAGAATTAATAAACTCCGGTAAACTTGGGGGTCTGGGGTTTTTGGCCACGGGGAATCGATTGGCGTCGGTTTTGAAGCGCTACTGTCGAACAGTTCGGAGTTACAGATAGGATTCATGAAAAGTTTGAGAAGATTTCTTACTACGCTATTTTCTTTATGATTACTCTCATTTTTATACTGTTTCATAGCAATCACGTTTTAACAATGGATTTCATATTTAATCACATCAGCGTAAATTTATGTTTTTATGGTATTTGGCAAAATACTTTTTGGCAACATGTTAGAATTGTTATTGTTTTTGAAATTTAAAAGAGATGGATCAAGATAAAGTTAGAATTGGGTATGGGCAGCGGTAGAGCCGCTATATAGACAGGCCGACGCATCAAGCTTAAGTTTCACCACTTTGGATCCAACTTATTAACTTTCACTTTCATTTTTCATTATTGAGGAATTAAGGTTGCCAGAGCAAAGCTTCGGGACATTGCGAAGCTTTGTTAATTTACATAAAAAGTTACCAAAAAGCGATAACTGGCCAGAAAAGACAACCCTCACACACGCGCTGGATCCTAAGTGGTAATCGATGCGTCGGCTCGTCTATATAGGGGCCTGAGGCCGCGGTAGTCCAATCGGTAAGTCGTCGGGCTCATAACCGGAGGATCTCGGGTCGATAATTTAGCCGCCGATCAAAGATCCACCGTCTTCATTAATGGTTGCTGGGGGACGTTAAAAATGTTCGTGGTCACAAAATCCACCAAGTGAAACGAAACCTCTGGGGTGTGCTGGGCCAAGGGTTTACTCGGTCCTTGCGCCTTCTTCAAAAATGACCAGAGCTCTTCAGGGCCCCATCCCGGTTAAAAAGCGAGTTGTGGTATGTACGGGAGGGGGGGACCTGGAGTGTGAAGTGAAGTGAAAGTCAAAACCAACTGGAACCAAATGCGTACTGGAGAACAGAGACTCTGAATCCATTCGCATCAAATCCTCCCGCGCCTTCGGCGCTAAATGAAATGAAATTAGGTGTGATTTTAAGGTGAGCATGGATTAAACAGGGTTGTGTTTTTTTTAATAAATTACGGCTGTTTTGAATGCGTAATTGCAACCAAAGGCTCAAAAATGCTTTTCAAGTTTATCTAAATAAGTACTTCGCACTTTAGAAAAAAACACGAGTTTACAAACCTCTTTTTTTTAACCGAGCGGGCTCAGTCCCCTGGTACACGTTAGGGGTAATACGAGGAATGGTTGCCAAGTCGAAAATCGCACCAGAATTAATTAACTCCGGTAAACTTAGGGGGTCTGGGGTTTTTGGCCACGAGGAATCACGAGATTTGATTTTTCTAAATAAATTTGTCAAAAATATTGAACTTCAACACACTTCAATCTTTACACTGCTCACTTTGTACCATTTCTTTAATTGTATAGTTTTTTTTATTATCAATTACATTTTATTTCCTATGACTTTTCAAACTTAATCTTTGTATAGAATAGTTCTCTTTCCAAACTCTAACTTTGTTTAGAATAGTTTACAATGGTGCACTTTAACCGTATCTTTTCACCAATGGTTTCACAAATTTTCTTATGGCGTGTATTGTTTTGATAAATCACAATTGAAAATTTAAATCTTCGAGTTAACTTCGATACCTGTTTTCCTCGAGCGGAGCTCGGTCACCCGCTGGTGTGAAAAAAATAAATATATACAATGAAATTAAAAAAAAAAAAAAAAACATATTCTTTTTCACATGTTTTGGAGTTATAGTAAAGTTTTTATTTGATGCAAAGAAATGTGAGTTTATATCAAGAACGAGCTCATAAAAGATATTGGATGCTTTAACATCCATCCATAAGCGCACATCGTTTTGCATTAAAAAAAGAGTTCCTCGAAGTCTTGAAACACGTGTCTGTAAAATTAAAAAGAAATAAATGAATGAATAAATTGAGATTATTTAGAAAACACAGTCAGAACTTTGTGTGTAGCAGTAAGTAAGCGAAATATATCTGCGAGACGAGCGACACCTCTTAAACAATTATTTATTTGTTAACTTGTCATGTATTTATCTGAGCAATAAAGCCAAATATATTTTTAGAAACTTCATTTTTAGAATAACTAAAATAAAGAAAATAGAAACTTAATGTTTACAGTAAAACTTCCAAAGTTAATCACTTTTTCTAAACTGAGCACCTCCATAAGCTGACAAAAATTTCATAGGATGCACGCTCATAATACATTTTCAATGGAATTCAACTCTTTATACTGACCACTTCTGTAAGTTTGTATGTTGACCACTGAAAAATGCATGTAATTGTTACTTACAATAATAACAAACTATTTGTAACTTGACCATTGCTCATGTTCCTCTAAGTGAGTCGATCCACACTGTAATTTTTCGATGGACCTTTAATGTTGAAATTAGAAAAGTGGTGGATCAATGACCCTACTTTGTGAGATGAAGGCAGTTGCCCTCTTGCTCTCTCGAGCGAAACAACTTCTGAAACATATTTCGCCAATGACACATTTAAATTTATCAATCAAATACAACAAAAATCTTGGCTTTAGATCATGGCATCCAGTCATTCAAGATGCAAATATATAGTTCAACTCCTAGAGTAGGGTCTCCTGGCTCTGCGCGGCAGATCGAGGCTTATTCTTTTCGTCAGATGTCGTGGGTTCGATCCCTACTGGTGCCTTCAGTTTTATTTTCCTCTTTCTTGTGTTGTCTTTTCTGTAAATAAATAAAGAAGTCCAACTTCTGCGTCAGTGGCGGCTCCAGATTTTGCTGGACAATGGCCGAAATTTTTTTGCCGGGCTCTCAATAATAAAAAAAGATTACTATTAATCACAGGGGTGTCCATCACAAGAGTGATGTCACCCCCCCCCCCGCCCGCCCACCCGAACAGTAGGCAGAGGTAGGGCAGTACAGGCGCCTTGAGAAATTTTTGTCTCCCCTAAGAAAAAAACAAACATATTAAGTTAAGATTTGTGAGTCTCCCTCACCCCACTTTTTTTTTTTAAACTTCGGAGCAAATAAAGGAAACACGAGTAGTTTGATGAACCTAGAGATGCAAAGGGTGGAAAAAACCCAGTTTATTCCCGGGAAAAAACCAGGTTTTTTGGGAAGGGAATACTGAAAATTCCCGGGAGTTTTTAGAATTTTCAAAGTGTTAAGAAATTATGGTTTTGAAATTTGTATTTATTACCAGAATTAGATACATTCAAAAGATATTTCCTATAGTTATGTTTTGCAGTATATATGGAATTGCTTATCAGAAAAATATTTCAAAATAATAAGTGAAAGAGGCCACCCTATCTTGAATCTGTTTTGTCACGGGATATAATTTCAAATTGAGATGGTTTGTTAAGTTTGCTTTCTAAAAGTGCAACTAATCTCCTATGTGCAATCATTGCTTCTCCACGTGTTAATTGATGTTTTTTTTAAATAAAATGTTTAGTATTTTATGGAACTAACACAACTTTTTTTAGGTAACTAACATAAAAGTTTTTTCAATGTATGTCACATATTTAACCTCCTTTAAAACAACACTTTATTTACTTTGTTCTAACAAACAGGGTTGTTTGAGTGGTTTTTATCAAATTAAAAATGTTTTTTTCAGCATTATTTTTTTCTCTCTCTTTTTTTAAGAGCTCCAAAGGCAGTTGAAAGTTGTTGCATTTTTAACTCAAATAATAACGAAGTCTTTATTTTTTATTCATACATTAGGCATAACAACTATGTAAAAAAATTACTATGTTTGTTTACATTCAAAATTCCCAGTGTTCCCCAAAATTTCGGGTTTATTCCCCAAAATTCCCGGGTTTTTTCCCGGCTCTCAAAAACTACTGTTTTTTTTGCATCTCTAGATGAACCAGATAAGATCCAGTTTAAAAAAAAAAATCATGAGGCTGCCAACACAACGACTTTCTTGCATAGGATCTGATCCAGAAGAATTATTTGAGTAGATAGTGCTTTCAATAGCACTCTGATGGCTCTTTCCATCATCAGCTTCCTAGGTGCAGGAAGGTGATAATGGAAAGGGAGCATACCGAGAAAGGGCAAGATTGAAAAGTTACTGACTCCAAAAGAACACAAAAAATACATACTGATAAAACATGAGTGCTCAGATCATACAACGATAACTATCCTCCAAAGAGCACTCAGTAGAGATGCAAAAAACCCGTAGTTTTTGAGAGCCGGGAAAATACCCGGGAATTTTGGGAATAAACCCGGAATTTTGAGGAACATGGGGAATTTTTTACATAGATGTTATGCCTAATGTGAGTAAAAAATAAATACTTCATCATTATTTGAGTTAAAAATGCAACAACTTTTAAAACAGCACGGTTATTAAAGTGTCACTACCATTGGTGCTCTTAAAAAGAGAGAGAGAGAAAATAATGCTGAAAAAAAACATTTTTAATTTAATAAAAATCCACTCAGACAACCCTGTCTATTGGAACAAAGTAAATAACGTGATGTTTTAAAGGAGGTTAAATATGTGATATTCATAGGAAAAACTTTTATGTCAGTTATCTAAAAAAAGTTGTTACATAAAATACTAAACATTTTATTTAAAAAAAAAAACATCCATTAACACGTGGAGAAGCAATGATTGCAAGAGATAAGCAATTGGTTGCACTTTTAGAAAGCAAACTCAACAAACCACCTCAATTTGAAATTATACCCCGTGACAAAGCAAACTCAAGACAGGGTGGCCTCTTTCGCTTATTTTCTTGAAATATTTTTCTGATAAGCAATTCCATATACTGTAAAACATAATTATAGGAAATATTTTTTGAATGTATCTAGTTAGGGTAATAAATACAAATTTCAAAACCAGAATTTCTTAACACTTTGAAAATTTCCAAAACCCCCGGGAATTTTCAAAATTTCCTTCTCAAAAAACCCGATTTTTTCCCGGGAATAAACTGGGTTTTTTCTACCCTTTGCATTTCTAGCACTCCCCAAATCTCATAAAGTTTTTTTTCGTAAAGAGAAACATTCCCCTATACGCTCTAAAAATTTCAATGTCAGTCTTCATCATGACTTTTTCAATTCCATATTTTCTAAATTCTCTAAAATAACTGAAAGCTATCTTAGGGCCGAATTCAAGTGAAACACGGACGATTGCAACTCACCAATGCAGTCGCAAATTCCCAAATTTTTATTCAAGTGAAACGTTACAATCGCTACGAGATGCGAATTTAATGCAATTCGACTTCCAGTAGCGATTGCAATTTTGTTCTATTGCGATCGTCTCGAAGCGATTGCAATGGTGTTTCACTTGAATTCGGCCTTTAGGCAGGAAATCAAATGAAACACGAATGATCGCAACTCACCAATGCAATCTCAAATTCCCAAATTTGGATTCAAGTGAAACGTTACAATCGCTACGAGATGCGAATTTAATGCAATTCGACTTCCAGTAGCGATTGCAATTTTGTTCTATTGCGATCGTCTCGAAGCGATTGCAATGGTGTTTCACTTGAATTCGGCCCTTAGGCAGGAAGTCAAATGAAACACAAATGATCGCAACTCACCAGTGCAATCTCAAATTCCCAAATTTGGATTCAAGTGAAACGTTACAATCGCTAGGAGGTGCGATTCTAATGTAATTCGACTTCCAGTAGCGATTGCAATAGTGTTTCACTCGAATTCGGCCCTAAATGTTGCTGAAAGCAGATAAGGCAGGGATTCAAGTGAAACACCATTGCAATCGCTTCGAATTACAATCGCTACTGGAAGTGAATTACATTATCATCAACTTAACTTGGCACTGACGTCACTACGGGGGAGCCAATAAGAGCTCACAAGAAGTCAGTGATCTCCTCTTATTCGCCAAGTAGGCTGTGACGTTTTATCTAGCTTGTTTTTCATAGGCAAACATCACGCTGACGTCACGATGTTTTTATCAAGAAACGTTCTAATGTAATTCATTTCCAGTAGCGATTGTAATTTGCGATGGTCTGTTTCACTTGAATTCCTGCCTAAATCGCGAGAAAACAAGGACTACTTTGGGGCCAAATTCAAGTGAAACACCGTTGCAATCGCTTCGAGGCGATCGCAAGTGCAATCGCTACTGGAAATCGAATTACGAGAAAATAGAATCTCGTAGCGACTGTAACGTTTCATTTGATTCCAAATTTGGGAGTTTGCGATTGCATTAGTGAGTTGCGATCGTCCGTGTTTCATTTGAATTCCGGTCTTGGGCTCCATAGGTTTCACCGGTCTTGTCGTTTTTCCTCCTCTCAAACTTTACTCTACTTCTACTTTTTGTTTTTAAATTTGGCTTCGGTTTTTATCGATAAACAAAAACTTTATTGTATTTTTGTTTGCGGGCTTATGTTCAACAAGTTGCGTTTACATTTACCCGTTATTTTTTTTCATCACGGCATATTTTTTCTTTAATTCACAGAAATGAATTCCCTGATCCATCTTTTAAGTTCTTATACCGGGCGCGATAGTATTGTTCGTACTATGAGCTATTTTTCGTTATATTTAAGCAGTCAAACAAGTGGAAGATATTCTCGTAAGTTAAAAATGATTAGTGAAGAACTCAGTTACTGTAGATTAATTCTACGCCTCTTCGACGACTTACCTATGCTTCGATTTACCTTAACTTATGGTTTGGGAAGAGAGGTTTGTTATATTACGCATAATATGTGTCATTTCAGGCTGTGCATTTGAATAGCGATTTATTTGTCATTTTTAATAATTATCTTTCCATTTTATACCCATTCGCGGATATTTCCTTCTTTCTTTTTTTTTTCACTGGTTTAAAAGTATTCATCAGTTTACTGTCATGTATTTTCTCATTTGTTTCATACGATACATATAGCGCTTTTGTGAATTTTTCTAACCTCTGTTAACTAGAATTTTTGTTCATTGTTGTTTTTCAAACTTTTTATATTAGAGATTATTCATTGATTTATGTTTTCACTTCAAATTATAGTTTGGCTTCACAAACATTGTAAGTATTGAAAATTACAAAAACTGAAATTCTGTAACAATTGGTAGTGGACAAAAAATTTTGAACTAGTACCAGCTGCCATGATGAATTTTATTAAATTTTTAATGAATTCATTGTGCCGAACATGAATATAATACTGATAGGAATTAATGTGTTTCTTAATTTATCTTCTGATTTATTTAATCCCATTTATGATAATTTTTTAAAATTTACTTCTTTAAATATGATTGAAAAGTTATCTGTGTATTTTTCTTTAATTTTTCAGGAAAAAAGTGTACTTTTGCAGTTCCTTGGTGTTTTGAAGAATTTAATAGACCAAATGTATTATCCAGTAGAACATATTTCTTGGGCAGCTGAGAAGCAATTAATAAAACTAAATACTGCTGCTTTGAATGTTACTGGATCTGCACTATGGGCACTATCTTCTTATATAAGCATGATAAGGTAGTTATTTACTGTCAATATTTTAAAAATATTTATATGTATTGGGCCAATCCATGGTTACTGTCCAGGGGCGCACCCAGGATTTAACTTAATTGGGGCTAATTTCAGACATCAAGCACCCCTACCCCTTTTATATCCAGAGACCATTGGATTAAAATTTTAAAATCGCGAAAATACTAAACTTTATAAGATTCCCCACCCCATTTCTTTCTTTTTATTTATCATTTCCGGAATAATGGTGTAAAGCTTCGTTTTTTTGATTGGAAGCTCTCTTGCTTCTGTTAAATTTTATGTGAATTTTTTACTTATTTATCAAATTGTGTTTATGTAAGAAAATAAATGGTAAATACTATGAGGATCTTCCAACCTTAGTGAAGATGAGGTGATTAATGCACTAACGAGCAAGGATGTATCCAGAAAAAAATTTCAGTAGGGGCTCAGTTTCGCACATTGCCCAAACACACATGCATTTTTGTGTGTGTTATGAGTCTAATTACTAGCTGACATCCCCCCCCCCCCGCACGATGTTTGACGTGTGTGTTGTTGTTTTGTTTTGTTTTTTTTTTTTTTCAATTTCTTTATTCTTATTATTTTCTTGAACTGACCGTAATTGGGGGTGGGGTATCAAGAGAGATATGCAATGAGAACTTTTTTAAGTGGGGTAGAATATCCGTAATTTTAGGGGGTCCGGGGGTTTCTCCCCCGGGTAAATTTTTGAAAAAAAAATTTAAAATTCTGCATTTTGAGGCCTTATATGTGGCAATTAGAACTTCAAAAACATGTTGGAAAAGTAGCCAAACAACAATCTCATAAATTTTCTGCATTCTTTTGCAAATTAAGATTAATCAAAGCATAAAAAAATGTTTAGTTTAACACACGATTAACATTAAGCGACAGAGAGGAAGGACAAGGGAGGAGAAAAGATTAACACATTATCACTTGCTTACATCGGTTTTCACTATAGTTACATACTAGTTTTTGATCAGTTCCCCAGCTCACCGACAGACACAGCACTTAGTGACATAAAATAACCAATAGTATAAAACACATAAAATTCTTTAAAAGAAATAGTGTAGAGATTTAAAAAATAATTAACGAGAAAGTAACATTCTAGAAATTTAGTTAATTCATAGTTTAATTATTTGATAAGAAATAGGATTGAAGCATTTTTAAAGGAGTTTCATTTGCACTTTCCAGTCTCCGACGTTTTAATAGTTGATTGGACAGTCTTACGAAATTGTTAACACTTTGAAAGACACATCTTTTTAAGATTAAAAATAGATATTAAAAATACTTATAACGACAATTTCTTTTTCAATCACTAGTACTGCAGAAAACGAAAAAGAATACAGGTAGGGTAATATTTTTTCTCGTGCTTAACATATTAATAAAGAAATCAATTACAAAGTAACTTCTAAAATACTGAATTAGGTATTAAATGAATAGTCAGAAACGAAACATATTAATAAAGAAATCAATTACAAAGTAACTTCTAAAATACTGAATTAGGTATTTAATGAATAGTCAGAAATGAAACATGTGAGTCACAAAAAATTATTTTTGAAAATATGCTACAAAAAATGCTGAAATATGATTTTTGCATAACGCAGAGTATTTTTTTTAATCAAGGAGCTGAGTTTCGCGCAACTTGATTGCCCACCTCCCCCCCCCCCCCCATTTGTGTTAGAAACTTTAAAGTTGAAGATTTACAGCTACATTTAACAAAGTTTTCAAGGTTTTTAAGCATTTGTAAATGAATTTTTTTTCATTAACTTTTGTCTAAGATTGGTGAGCGTCCAACAAAGCAAAGGGTCTGTGAACGTATCCGTTTTTAAGTGGACTTGCTGATTGAAGACATGTTTAGCTATTAAAATCCCTCGAGGGTTACAAATGCTTATAAATGGGGACCAGCAAAGTACCCTCTTAATTGAATCAGGGCGGTGAGAAGCAATCTCAGCCTAGTCGGAAACTAGGGGCCCGGTGATTAGGCGGTAAAAATCTGAGTGGTGTAAGTTTTATGGGGGAGGGGGGGGGGGCGCTGAAAAAAATTAACAAGTAGCTTGCCTTGAGCCTGAATTGATTTGGTAAAGAGAGCTGGAAGTGCTAATGAGAGTCTTGCTTTCAAGTATGTTTTGCAGCTAATGCAAATTTGAATTGTCATTTTTTTTTTGGTACTTCTTCAAATTTTCACTCGTTTAATAGTTAAAAGGTTTTTCGGTTTTCTTCTCTGAATGTTTTTTGTCGAAATTAAAGATCTCAAAACTCAATTTTAAACGATTTTCGAAATCTTTCCTCGAACATTTTTTGAAATTGAAGTTGTAAAAATGCCATTGCAGACCGACCATCTTTGATGACGTTATGGGAATGAATAGAATGTGCAACTCTCCACAGGATATTTTCCCCGAAACTGAGCTTAGAGAAACGCGGTTCCATTGTTGTCGAGGTTTAAAAGTTTGGAGGACTTCCTCGGAAAAGTTTTCAAAATTTGAAGACTTAAAAATGTGGTTATACTCCATTTATTGGTAGCCTTAGCGATAAGATTCATGTACTCTGCACCAGCAGGTTTTTCGTAATTAAAGTTCCAGAAACGAAATTTAAGACCTTTTATCATTATTATTTGGTGGGAGGAGGGGGGCTTTTTTAATTTTTTGAAATTAAAGTTTTAAAAACAAAACTGTAGGCCATATTCGATAATGGGGCTAGCTTTTCACCTCCGGAAATTTTTAGAAATTTGTGTTCCAAAACCCAATTATTAGACAATCTTAAATGAGGACATTCAGACTTTCTCCCAGAATTTTTCAAGACTTGAAGCTCTAAAACTAAAATTCCTTTCTAACTTTAACACCGAAAAAAGAGAGAAATTAGGTTCGGAGACCCCCTTCCTCCCATTTTCTTAGCTACTTTTTTTAAATATTTTTTTTCCAAATCAAAATGGAGAAAATAGGAAAATATTTTTCAGTTAACTATTTTGGTTTTCTGTACTGAAATTTTTAATTTCCTTCCAGTGCCTTCATTGGTTAGAAATACAGAAGTTTGTGGCTTGAGTGTAAGTTTTTTTTTTTGATTAATTTGTTTATTTTGCAAAGATATCTTCGGTCACTTTTTTCTGTTTTTTTCCCCTCTCTCTTTTGTACTTCCTTTTATTTTAATACCATTTTATATTATTTATAATCTTTTTTAACTTTTTATCTGTTTTCTTGTTTCTCGAGCATGTTTCTCAAAAAATCAGTGGGAGGGCTAATCATGTCGCAATTTCCCCCTCTCCCCCTCCCCGGCCCTAAGGGCTTTTATGAAATAGATTCAAAAAATCTGCATGAAAAATGTTTTATAGAATTCTGTTTTTGACAGAAAGGAGCTTTAAAAATTTCGTTATGACAATCCTTAAAACCTGTAATTCGCCACCGCGAAACATCATGATTTTCCATGACAAATCCTCGAAATTAAAATTATTTTGGTTTTGATGGTGAGACGCTCTGTGATTTCAAGTTCCATGCTTTGCTGAGGCCCCATTCTCGTGCCTCATGCGTCCGTACATGTACAATGAGTGATTTAATTGAAACAATGCCTTGGTTTCTTGGAAATTGTTGATGAGGGGGAGCACGAAGCGGTCTTTTACAAGTGAGAATTTACCAACTTTCTCCTAGACTTTAAGAAAGACAAGGTATATGTTATTCGTGTGCATATTTGTTATTTCATTGAATTCAAAGCGTAGTATATATTGAGTTATTAATGACTTGAATCTTTTCTGACACCGAGGAAAAATTTTAATTGTCATTGATGCTTAAGACCTTCAAGTCCAGTTTTTTCATAGGGGGAGCTTAAGCCCCCAAAGCCCCCTCCTGGGTGCGCGCCTGTTACGGTCGTTACATTCACACAACTTCAGCTGCTCATATTTTATTCACAACTGCAGTTAAAGTTCTAATGAAAACAGGGAATGATAAAGCTCCCCCCCCCCCCAACATGATTATTACCAAGCGTTAGTTTGAAATTATTAGTGGAAGTTGTGTAGAAAAATCTCGAAAATGTGTGGTTACGGTCGTTACAAAAAAACATGGTTTTTTGAGTACTATTAAACACTGCCACTTTTCTGTGAATCTATAGCACGTATGATCTTCTGGATTTTTATAATAATTGCTCAATAATAAAGCATGATATCATACAAAGAACTTAGCTTTTTTGTTGAAAAATAAATTTTTATGAATTTTTGATTGCGGTTACGGTTGTTATAAAAGCGGTTACGGTCGTTACACGTCTGACTATTTTCAATATATATGTTGCTAAAAATGAGTAAACAGCTATTTTAATTCATTTTTCCGCCATATATAAAGTCAAATGATGGACATATGAGCAGAAAGGTTCTCCAGTTAGTTCATTTGATAAGATATAATCTTCAATTGATTACTATAGACTTTGTAAGCTTTCAAATCCCTTGAGCTACGTTTTCCGATGAAACTTCACCAGAATACCCGCACCTGCCAGTCTCTCTTCAGATATTTTAGCTCCACTAAATCCTCATAATCATCTGACTTGAGCTCTGTATTTCTACAGTACTCTGCTTAGAAAAATTTCTGCAAATTCGTTTATTACGTAAATGGTATTGATTGTACCAGACACCTACCGTATATACTTGTATATAAGTCGAAAAATTTAGTCCAAAAAATGAAGTTGAAAGTTAGGGGGTCGACTTATACGCGGGGCAGAACTTCTGAAAAGTTTTCCCGATCAACTTTTGGAAAAAAACACTCAAAAGCGAGAAGATTTTTCAGATTCAGTCCAACTATTTTAAGCGGACGCTAAAGAAGTAAATACTCATACATTCTACTGTATTTTTGCATGGTTTGATTGTGAAATAAAGGATAAATATTTACAATAAACGACCGACGTCGTGAAAAGTGCGGGAATTGCTGAATTCGCGAATTTTCCGATTGATGGTGTTTATCCTTTAGAAACAGAATATAATACGGCTACATCGCAAAATTTATTGATAATAATAATGCAAAATAAAAGCAACAAATGGCAAAAATCGTCGCTGCAAAATCGAACCCTTACAAAAACCGAGATCGTAAAATCGAACCCTTTACAAAAATCGCGATCGCAAAAATGAACTCTTTTTGTAAAAAAGAATAACAATCCTGTTATTTTCAACTCAAGAATGCTCACTGCATTCCATTTTCCTTCTTTTTAAAACGCTTAATCGCTTATATATTTAAAAATCGCTGTAAAACGTTCCCGGATCGGTCCCATTTTACAAAAATCAAGATCGCAAAAATGAACCTTTTTGGTGAGTGAATGACAATCGTGCTGTTTTTAACACAAGAATATTCCAGTGCATTTCAATTTCCTTATTTGCAAAACATTTATATTTAAAAATTGTGGCAAAAGGTTCCCGATCATTTCAGAAAGTGCGGTCTCGACTTATACGCAGGTTTTCGATTTTTTCCCGATTTTCCTTAAAAAAGTAGGGGGCGTCGACTTATACACGAGATCGACCTATACGCGAGTATATACGGTAATTGCTTCAACTACAAGTGTTCGTTTCACTAAACATTTTTGAAATACTCACACATTAAGATTTTTTTCTGCATAAATCATTTGCCCTCGTCCTCCCTTTACCAAGATATAAGATTTTAAAGGCTTAAATTTAAGTGAAGCTCCAAATTTAAAGGCTTCTGGGAAAATAGAAGGCTGACTATTTCACCATCTGAATGTGAAAGGACAGCTATCAGCAAAGCATGCGAAAAGATGTCTCCCATCATAACCTGAAACTCGCTAAATTTAGTAACTTTATTACAATTTCGCAGACTTTAGGACTTTATTTTTCGAAAACGAGGAGGTGAGAGCAAATAATTTATAAATCCAGCAAAATGTTTTACTACAATGTTTCAAATGCAAATGACTTAATTTTTTTCATTATTTCACTTTTGTATGGTTTCCTGGTGAACATCGAATGACCCCTGAGTCAAATTTGTCTAAAAACTAACGTAAACGGTATTTATAGTAGGAAAGCTCCTTTATAGGAGCTTTTCCACGCTATAAGAGACGAATACCCCAAAGTAACTTTCAGATGCATCAGTGGACTTATGTACCAAATTTGGCAAAGATCCGACGTTAACTGTGAATTTAAACCTAAAACATGTAACACCCGTAACCAACATAGCACAAAAACGAAAAGGTTTTTTGAAAAAATTATTAGTGCATGTTTTTAGAATAAATGAGTACACTAACAAACCTGAATGGCAAATATATATATATATACCAGCGGGTGACCGAGCTCCGCTCGAGGAAAACAGGTATCGAAGTTAACTCGAAGATTTAAATTTTCAATTGTGATTTATCAAAACACTACACGCCATAAGAAAATTTGTGAAACCATTGGTGAAAAGATAACCGGTTAAAGTGCACCATTGTAAACTATTCTAAACAAAGTTAGAGTTTGGAAAGAGAACTATTCTATACAAAGTTTAAGTTTGAAAAGCCATAGGAAATAAAATGTAATTGATAATAAAAAAAACTATACAATTAAAGAAATGGTACAAAGTGAGCAGTGTAAAGATTGAAGTGTGTTGAAGTTCAATATTTTTGACAAATTTATTTAGAAAAACCAAATCTCGTGATTCCTCGTGGCCAAAAACCCCTGACCCCCTAAGTTTACCGGAGTTAATTAATTCTGGTGCGATTTTCGACTTGGCAACCATTCCTCGTATTACCTCTAACGTGTACCAGGGGACCGAGCCCGCTCGGTTAAAAAAAAGAGGTTTGTAAACTCGTGTTTTTTTCTAAAGTGCGAAGTACTTATTTAGATAAACTTGAAAAGCATTTTTGAGCCTTTGGTTGCAATTACGCATTCAAAACAGCCGTAATTTATTTAAAAAAACACAACCCTATTTAATCCATGCTCACCATAAAATCACACCTAATTTCATTTCATTTAGCGCCTAAGGCGCGGGAGGATTTGATGGGAATGGATTCAAAGTCTCTGTTCTCCAGTACGCATTTGGTTCCAGTTGGTTTTGACTTTCACTTCACTTCACACTCCAGGTCCCCCCCTCCCGTACATACCACAACTCGCTTTTTAACCGGGATGGGGCCCTGAAGAGCTCTGTTCATTTTTGAAGAAGGCGCAAGGACCGAGTAAACCCTTGGCCCAGCACACCCCAGAGGTTTTGTTTCACTTGGTGGATTTTGTGACCACGAACATTTTTAACGTCCCCCAGCAACCATTAATGAAGACGGTGGATCTTTGATCGGCGGCTAAATTATCGACCCGAGACCCTCCGGTTACGAGCCCGACGACTTACGGATTGGACTACCGCGGCCTCAGGCCCCTATATAGACGAGCCGACGCATCGATTACCACTTAGAATCCAGCGCGTGTGTGAGGGTTGTCTTTTCTGGCCAGTTATCGCTTTTTGGTAACTTTTTATGTAAATTAACAAAGCTTCGCAATGTCCCGAAACTTTGCTTTGGCAACCCTAATTCCTCAATAATGAAAAATGAAAGTGAAAGTTAATAAGTTGGATCCAAAGTGGTGAAACTTAAGCTTGATGCATCGGCCTGTCTATATAGCGGCTCTACCGCTGCTCATACCCAATTCTAACTTTATCTTGATCCATCTCTTTTAAATTTCAAAAACAATAACAATTCTAACATGTTGCCAAAAATTATTTGCCAAATACCATAAAAACATAAATTTACGCTGATGTGATTAAATAAGAAATCCATTGTTAAAACGTGGTTGCTATGAAACAGTATAACAATAAGAGTAATCATAAAGAAAATGGCGTAGTAAGAAATCTTCTCAAACTTTTCATGAATTCTATCTGTAACTCCGAACTGTTCCACCGTAGCGCTTCAAAACCGACGCCAATCGATTCCCCGTGGCCAAAAACCCCAGACCCCCAAGTTTACCGGAGTTTATTAATTCTGGGGCGATTTTCGACTTGGCAAACATCTCTCGTATTATAGTATAGGATATATATATATATATATAAAGGGCCCTTCTTTTGCTAAGTGCAATAGTTATGATGAAAATTGCAGAGACATTTATTCATTTATTTTATTTAGTTTTAAAATGTGTGTCAATATGAATTTTTCGTGAAGCTCCGTTTATAAGTTTCTATTGTATGTGTTTTTAAAATAGGTTTTGTCGGAATCCAATACATGTTGTCGTTTTCAGGTTATACATTTTTTATATAGTCCCTTAAAAAACATAAATTGCTTTCCTGTATTGTCAATACATATAAACAGTGGAGTCTCGAAAATCTGAGGTAGTTGGGGCTTTCACTAACTCGGATTATATTAAAAACTCGGATTATCCGAAAAAAAATGGACATTTTTGGCAATTTATAATGATACTCAACTATGATGAAAATGGACATTTATATCTTTATTCTGAATTGTAATTGCAGATAATTTTACAGTTTAAATTTTTTAAAAATCTTTTGCTGCTTCAATACATAACTTCTCTTTTTAACTGCAATATCTAACCAACGCTTTAGAAGCATAACATCTGCTGGGGTGGCTCCATTTTGTTGCTCTACATATTTTAAAGCAAGTTCTAATGCTGCAGAACCTTCACTGCGAGAGATTTTTTTATCAAGTGGCTGAGAATCGTTTTCACCTATATCATAACAATACTTCCTGTCTTTCTACCATTTCTATGATGACATATTTTGTTATTTCTGTTATTTCATTGCTGTTTAACAAGTCTTCAACATCAATTGTATCTGATGTTTCACAGTCTGGTAATTTTTTTACTAAATCTTCCAAAATATTATTTTCCTCTTTTTGAGGAAAAAACTTGGAATTTTTGGGCACCTCAGATCAAAGGGAACCTTGGACTTTCGAAACTCGGATTTTCGAGATTCCACTGTATTTATGATTAAAATATTGAATGTAAAATAGCCATAATTGGTTTAAAATTGATTCCTTCTTGTTTTATCTTTGTAGAGCTCTTATTTTAATGACTATACTGCAGAGAAAGACTATAGGTTTGAAAAACATTAGGTAAGTTTTTTTTTAATTTCAAAAAATAAGCTCATGTTTTGGCTATTTAAGATAAGTAAAGTATTTTTCTTTCTTTATATGAAAAAAAAAAAAAATTCTTATTTGCCATGTGTCAATCTATGACTCACATATGGTTTTGTGTTTTCACCCATGAGGCTGCATAAAATGATAAACTTTCAAAAGCAACTTTCATGTAATTATCAAGCATTTTTTATAGTTTTATAACTTTTGTGTTATTCACATAGAAATAATAGAAAATCCCCCCCCCCCCTATTAAGGTGTTTGTTTATTAGTTAGCATAAGCTATTCAATAGCATAGCTATTCAATAGAACCAAAAGCATATTTTATTTACAAGCGGTGAGTCACATAACAAACACGATTCGATCAACACAAGTTCTGAATGGCGCTGTTGCCAAACGCTAAGTAATAAACTATCAAGGGGTTACAGTTATTATGACATCCCCCTTTTTTTACAAAAACAAGAAAAATGAAAAACTTAATTTAACTTAAACTTAAATTTTGAAATTTTAACATTAAATTACTTTTTAATTATTTACAAGTCAAGCTTAATAGGTTTTTTAATTAATCTTCCGGAACGGGTGGTACGAGCAGAGTTCAGTACACTAGGCATATCCTTAGAGCTAGTACTGCTGCGGGTGACAGGAGAAATCGGAGAAGAGGCTGATGATCTAACCGACGTTTGAAAGTCATCCTGCACAGCATCTGACTTATTCTCTTCACTGTTAGGAATTCCTTCCATCCTATCATCATTGCTGTTAGAAGTTTGCTCCGGTGAATCACTCGTAGGTAGGTTCTCATCCTTTCCCGTTTTGTGTCGAAGAAACCACGAATTTCTTCTATATGTTGCTCCCTCGGGTGTTCTTATGATGTAAGATCTTGGTCCTGAAGCAGGGGCAATCACTTCGGCCGGTCTCTAATCTCTGTGTCCTTTTCGAAACCACACTTCCTCGCCAATGCTAATGGGCTTCTTTGGCTTGGATCCTCTATCCCTGTATGTTTTGTAACTCATTCTTAATGCCCTTAAGTTTTCTGGAACATTTTTTATTATTTGTGGCATTAACAGGTTCTTGCTGATTGGGAGGGTTCCTTTTGTTCGTCTTCCCATCAGCCTTTGCGCTGGAGATCCTAGATTTCTTCTGGGTGTGTTTCTGTTATTAAGTAACGCCAAATATATGTCTGAGCCGTCAGCAGTACATTTTGCAATAAGATTCTTGGCTTCTTGAACATATCTTTCTGCAAGACCATTAGACCTCTTGTGCTCTGGACTGGATACCTGAATTTCAAAATTCCACTCTTCCGCAAATTGGTAAATTTCTTTTGATATTAACTGAGAGCCGGCATCTGAGCACAAAATTTCAGGAACTCCATGATTGGAAAACCAATATTTCATGGCTTTGATTACTGAAGAGGAGGATATATTACCAAGAACACAAAAATCAAAATAGCCAGAATAGCTATCTGCTATTATTAAATAATCTTTTTTGTTGATGTGAAATAAATCCGTTCCTACAATTTGCCACGGTCTCTCGGGTATTTTGTTCAAAATAATTGGTTCTTCCGGATTATTTCTTTGGCGCCGCTGGCACACTTTACATTGCATGACATATTCAGTGACATCTTGGTTCATTCCATACCAATAGACATTTTCTCTTGCTCTATTCAGTGAGCGTTCAATTCCCAAATGTCCCAAATGGATTGATTTCAATGTCGCATCTTTAAGCTTATTAGGTATGACCACACGATCACCTCTGAACAAAATTCCTTCATAATATGAAAATTCATCTTTAAAAGTCCAATACTTTTTGAGACACTGAGGAATGCTGATTATGTCTTCGGGCCAGCCTTTTAAAATTACTTCTGATAATTTTGTTAATTCTTCATCAGTTTTTATTGCTTCTTTTAGTTCCTTTGTCCTGGCGTTAGTCATCGAAACAATGATATGAACTTCCATTTGCAGTTCAGACGAATCCCAAATATTTTTGCATCGCGTATCTCGGCTTAATGTGTCAGCTATAAACATTTCTGTACCTTTCTTATATACCACTTGCGGTCTATAGGGCATGATGTCTAACATAATTCTTTTTAGGCGCGGAGGAGCACAATGTAAAGGTTTCTTCGAGATTGATACGAGGGGTTTGTGATCGGTTTCCACAGTTAGATGCTTACTACCCCATACGTATTGGTGAAATCTCATACATCCAAATTTTATAGCAAACGCTTCTTTCTCTATTTGGGAGTAATTTTGCTGTGTTTGGTCTAAGGCTTTAGCTGCGTATGCCACTGGGCGACCTTCTTGCATTAGGACAGCACCTACAGAGTGTTGACTAGCATCAACTGATAATACCACTGGAGCGTTCACATCATAATATTTTAATACAGGTAAATCTTGCAAGATTTTCTTTAGCCGTTCAAATGAGGCTTGCTGTTCTTTCTCCCATATCCATTCAACATCTTTTTTACAGAGTTCTCTTAATGGTTGAGTAATTTCAGATAAATTTGGAACAAATTTGGCCAAGTAAGTAATCATTCCTAGGAAACGTTGGAGGCTTTTTGTATCTTCAGGAACTTTCAAATTTCGAATTGCTTCAATTTTTTCAGGATCAGCCTTTAAACCATTTTCAGTGATGACATGACCCAGAAACTTGATTTCTTTTTGAGAGAATAAGCATTTTTCGACATTCAAAGTTAGTCCTGCATTTGTCAGAATCTTAACTACTTTAGAAGTTAACTCTTCTAATTCCGTTTTAGAAGGTGCATGAATAAACACGTCATCAATCGCACATTCAACACCTTTTATATTTCCTATCAAATGTTCCATAATTTGTTGGAATACTTCAGGGGCTGATGACAAACCCATAGGCATTCTCAGGTAAGAGAAGCGTCCCCAGGGTGTTGACATAGTAAGGTACTTTCTGGTACGATCTGTAACAGGAACTTGCCAGAATCCTTTTCGGCAGTCTAGCAGTGTAAACCACTTAGAGCCTTCGATACGTGCTGCTATTTCTTCTAGAGTATTCAACGGATAATGTCGTCTTTTAAGATTTTTGTTGAGACTTGAAGGGTCCATGCAAACTCTAATTTTGCCTTTTCTCTGGACTACAACCATGGGTGATACAGCTGGTGTGGGCTCAGTAACTGGCTGTATTATTTTCATGCGCTGCATGCGATCCAGTTCTTCTTTAACTCTTTCTCTAATTGCATGAGGCACTCGTCTAGCTGGAAATATTTCTAATTTTGGATCATCAATGAGGTCTATATCGTATTTAATATTTTTTAGACAACCTATTTCTTCTTCCGCAGAGTTATTCCGTAGGATTTCCTGGGTTAGTCCTATAGTATTGATTCGTTTAACTAGACCCAACTCAACACATGAATTTTTTCCTAAGATAGGTTGCACTACTTCATCCACTATCATAAATCGAGTGGTGAAATTATTACCTTTAACTTTAACTGAGGATACACTTTCATGAGTAACGTGCATTTTGTGATTGGAAAACGAAATCAATGACCGCACATTTGTATTCAATAATTTCAAATCAGCTTTTACGGCTAAGTCTCGGGACAAAACATTGCACTGAGCACCTGTATCCAATTTAAATTTAATTTTTGTTCCGTTGTCAAATTCTAAAATTTCATACCAATCAGAAATTTTCTGTTTTTCAGAAATACTATTTACAACGAAGCACTCATCAGATGCACCTTTTGTCGAATCGCTTACCGATAACACATTTTTAGTACGGCACATTTGAGAAAAATGTCCTTCCTTCTTGCAGGCAAAACAAGTCTTTTTGTATGCCGGACATTCTTTCTTCTTATGAATTTTCCCACATCTTGTACATTGACTTTTAGGAGTACTTTTTTTACCGTCCTTTACTTGGGGTTTAAACCCAGCTGGATTAGGTTTATTTTTTGTTTTTATGGCTTCAATTTTCAATGGTTCGTTCTTCATGGAATCAATTTGGTTTCGTGCTTGTTCCGAAGCTTTACATATTTTTATTGCCTTTTCCAAAGATAAATTGTCATCGGACAACAGTTTTTCTCTATCTGCGTCACGATGAATGCCAACAACAATGCGATCCATTACTAAGCTATCGTGTAATTGACCAAAATCACACGATTTACTTTTTCGCAATAATTCATTCAAAAAATCATCAAATTTTTCGTTTTGACCTTGTATCACTTTGTTAAAAATGAATCTTTCATACGTTATATTTGTTTTCGGCAAGAAATAATTTTCAAAAGCCTTCACAATTCCTTCAAGTGTTACTTTCGATTCATCCGAAAATGAATTAAAAACACTCACGGTTCCGGTCCTATTGCTGTCATGAACAGGGTAATTTTCACATTTTCTGGCTTCTTTTCCAGTCCCACAACGATAGAGTACCATTCGAATTGCTGATACCATGTTTTCCATGACCTTGATATGTCGCTGGTAGCTAAAACCAATGGCGGGGGCGGACGAGCACTTATGCTGCCTGTGCTACTTTCGGAAGTTTCCCTTTGCGGAGTTTCGTTTTGCGACGTCATTACTAATATTTTACGAAGCACATAAACTTTCAGTTCAATACGTAGGTTTCGGCACCATGTAACATTTATGCTGAAATGTTTACTAGAAAGTAGCTATTCAATAGAACCAAAAGCATATTTTATTTACAAGCGGTGAGTCACATAACAAACACGATTCGATCAACACAAGTTCTGAATGGCGCTGTTGCCAAACGCTAAGTAATAAACTATCAAGGGGTTACAGTTACAGTTATTATGACAACCTTGTATTCTTGAAAATAATGAAAGAGAAGTATTTTAAATATTTCTTTCCTATTGTGAAGAAATTCATTAGAAAAATAGTAAAATTTAGTTACGAAAAACTATCATATTGCAGTTATATGTAAAAGAGTTTGAAATTCCGACATAAAATTACTTTTGTTTCTTATCTAAAAGTAAGTGAATAGTACTATATATTTGGCATGTGGCTTTTTTAAAGTTTACATCTTAAGATTGTTGGACATGAGCAAATGTCTTATTTTGAGCTTCTGGATTATTTTATATGGAACAACTCTAAAAGTGGTTTTTGAATTGTTACAATCTACGTATTTGAACATTTATTGGTACAAGAGCTAACTTTTTTTTAAAGGCACAAGAAACTTATGGAGGCAAAACTCAGTATTAGGTCTGCACATCCCCACCTCTTCTGTGCAGGAAGGTGCAACGAGATGAACTTGCACTCTAGCTTAAAAAAAGATATTTTAAATTATTAAGCAGTTTTTCAAAAATTTTCTTAATGATAAATAATACAGTAACCCCTCGTTATATCACGCTTGTTCGGAGACAACAGAAAAAGCGCGATATATCCGAAAACGCGATGTAACAGAAGTCGTTAAAAAGTAATGATTCAAGTTAACGTACAAAGTAATGGCATATGTTCCTTAAAAATATTAGTTTATAATCATAGTAGGACAATCTTTTTAGTAAGAATAAAAGAAAATTTGCTGTATAACTGTCCTTTTAAAATAAATAGTAATAATAATAATTTTTAATATTTCTATTGCTTTATAGCGGAATACTAAACGAAAGTTGCAGCTTAAACTAACGAAATCCGATGTAGAGAAAACTTACAAAGTCTAGTCATTGTTAGAAAAAGAAGAAAATACTTTCTTCAGAAATAAAACCTTTTTGTATGATATCAAATGTAAAGAAGCATTTTTAGAAAAAATGTATAATAATTTGGGAGACAAATTAAAAGCGCGATATGTTCAAATGAGTGATATAACGAGGCGAAGGGGTCCAGTTGTCGCGCTATAGTGCGTAAAATACGCGGATTTCAAGAAAAGGACCCGATATTTGAAACTTAGCGCGTACGGAGGGACGCGCTATTTCCCTTGCCTGCAATTAGTTTCAAATTTCTCAGAAGAAAAATCAGAGAAAAGGAGTTAACTCTTTTCTTAAAAAGATTTTTTTTATATACATTCGGCCAAGTTAACTAGCTGTTAAATAGCTTCATATTTATCTTTATCAATGCAAGCTAAATGCTCTATTGATCAAGACGGTCCGCTTCCGCTCACTTGGACTCCCACAGCAGGGAGTCTGTGCAACTCCCTGCTGTGGGACCCTGAGGGAGCACTGGCAGCTATCACTTCTGGAAACTACTGATTCTTCAGAGAATAAAGTACTAGAGTGATGTAGTAGAGAAAATATCAACGTAAAAAAGGTACAAATAAGCAGAGATGCTGCAGACATGTGTTTCGGCGTTACAAGGAACACCTTTATCAATGCAAAAAAATGTTGAGCTTATGGATGCACAGACATACGACAAAAGCTTTTGTAATTGTGTCACTGATATTCTGAAACAGTAATAAAATAATTATGAATACCGATTTTGTACATACTACTTTTTTACTTATGTAATAATAGTTTTAATTCAACATTATATTCAATTGAATCACTTCTGCATATATATATATATATATATATATATATATATATATATATATATATATGTATATGTATAATAATACAAACAAATATTAAAAATGAAATAGAAAATGGCAGATTAGGAGAAATGAAAGGAGAAAGGATGAATCCAGAGCTCATCAGCCGTGGGAGATTCAAGAGTGGTCTAAAGACCAAAAAATTTAAATATAAACTATAAAGAGGATGTTTAAGTTCAAAATATGCAGTCTACAGATCTTCATTGGGCAAAACAGCACCAATGCGAGTCTGCAAACTGTACATAAGAACAAAAACCTAAAACTAAAAGCAGGGGCTTCGCCTCGACTGATTAGGAATAAAATTCCCAAAAATCAGCCACCCACAGGACTGGCCGGCTATGAGAATAAAATCATCTCACCTGAAATCTGCGTGACAAAACCAAAAAAATATCCAGCAAATCCAGAGGCAGTCCAATTGTCAAAATAAAATAAAATAAAAAGTAAATCTGTGTCCAAAAAAGCAAATCCTTTTGAGCATGTGGTAACAGAGAGTGGAACGAATTAGGATTTGATTTTTTGTTTTAGGTTTTTGTTCTTATGTAGTTTGCAGACTCGCATTGGTGCTGTTTTGCCCAATGAGGATCTGTAGACTGCATATTTTGAACTTAAAGATCATCTTTATAGTTTATATTTAAATTTTTTGGTCTTTCGACCACTCTTGAATCCCCCACGGCTGATGAGCTCTGGATTCAACCTTTCTCCTTTCACTTGTGCTAATGTGCCTATTTCATTTTTACTATTTGTTTGTATTATTATATAGTAGGCTTTTTAGTTTAGCTGCTTTGCCCATTTATGGGCTTTCGGTGTGATCTCTTTGTCTTTCTTCTTGCAATTCTGATATTTTATATATATATATATATATATATATATATATATATATATATATATATATATATATTTTGTTTGCGGAGTTGGGGGACCCATTATTTTCAAAATGGACCCACTTTTTCAAAAACAATGGGTCCTTGGGACCCAATTTTGTGAGTACCTAGCGGGACCCCTGCGGCTCGTTGTAACAAGATGTTACTGTATTTTATGGATAAATTTAAATTCATTTCTTTCATTTTTATTCATTTCCTTCATTTTTGTTCATTTAAAAACGAAAGATGTACTACAAAATATTTTAAAAACAAGAAAATTTGTCATGGAAAATATTTATGTGATTTTGGAGTGCCGCTGGGGGTACAAGGAATGCACCGGCCTTTGAAAGTCTGGCCTTTGAAACTACAAGTACTAACATTAAATTTAAAATTTAAACAATCCCCGACCCTGATTGCCGATATATTAAAACGAACTTCACTGGTCATAAAGCATTTCAAATCTCAATATATTTATTTGTTTTCGATATTTGAAATTGTTTAAATCAATTACAAGTCTTTTAATAGTTCCCAAAAAGAAACTGGCTACAAATTTTTTTTAAATCATTGAGTTTTCTTTCCTTGTCGGCCAACAATGACAAAGATTTTCAATCCTGTTGATTTAAGCCTTAGCTGCATTTATCAACAGTTACAAATATTTTATTTGTTAAAAAAATAGAAACTGGCTACTGATAAACATTATAATCTTATATATATATAAAGATGACGGGCTTTGTACGTTTGTAACCGCTGGCCAGAAGCCTCCACAGCACCTACAGACATGAAACTTGGCACAAAAATTCGAACATATCCCCATGCATTGCATCTCGAAAGCCAAATTCTAAATTTCGAATTAGTTATCTTTAAATTAATTAATTAGTCTCATTTTTGGCGTAACCGGCATAGAGTGTAATCATTTCAAAGAGATGGTACGAAAGACATTATATTTCTTCTCTGTTATCTCTATTTTATCTCTGTTTGTTTTTCACATTAAAATCATGGAAGAATGGTTGTGGCTGAGCTACCTGACACAATTGGTTCCCTATATTAATCAATTTAGATTTGGCGACCAATTTTACATTGAATTTATGGTTAAATCGGTGAATTATATTCAATTTCAAGGGCAAAATTGCTGTGGTCGTTGAGAGTTTTTGAAAATCTTGGTACTACAGTTGTTTCAAAAACTCCATTGAAACATAAAAATTTTACTAAAAATAAATAAGTTTGTCACATGTACACTACACACGCACAAGAAAAGAAGAAAAAATGTCTTTAAAACTAAAATAATCCTGCCATTGAACACTACAAACTGTGAAATGTCATTAAAAGTGTCATCTATATATATAAAGATGCTGGGCTCTGTTTGTTTATTTGTTTGTATGCATGTTTGTAACCGATGGCCAGAAGCCCCCACAGCACCTACCAACCTGAAACTTCGCAAAAAAATTCGAACTCATGCCCGTGAAATGCAATTCAAAGGCCAAATTCTAAATTTTTAATTAGATTTTTTAAAATTTATTAATTAGTCTCATTTTTGGTGTATCCGGCATAATTGAGGGGAAAAACTCCCCCCCCCTGCCAAACATTATACATCATTGGAAATGGGTTTTTTCTGAAAAAGAAAAGTTTTAGCATGTTTCTCTGGGTTTATTAGAACAGGAGATATTAATTAATCAAATTTAGTCAATTTTCAAGGCTTAACTCTATATGCAAAACTGAAACACTAGGTCCATTTTCTAGACAAACTGCTCTTTCTTCAGTGGTTTAAATTTGCATATAGAGTTAAGCCTTGAAAATTGACTAAATCTCCTCTTACTTAACTTAATGTTTTTTTTTTTTTATTTATTTGGCGCATTGCAGTTTAAACTTCAACATGACTTTTAGTGGAATTTAAAAGGTCGTGGAGCACATTTGAATTAAAGAATATAATAATTTTTCTTCAGAGGGTTGGAGTGAATTTAAATGTATTCAGTTGACTTCTTTTACATTTTTTGCACAGGCATCGCTGTGCGGGTACTGCTAGTAAGAGTTATAATTATAAGAGTTTGCTTTCTTTGTCTGCCAACAATGAAAACAATTCCGATCCCGTGAATAAAGGCTAAGCTGCATTTGCTAAAAAACGCTATAACTCGCGTTCTATAGAACATCATAGATCCAACTACATCGTATCAGACGAAAGAAAATTTTTCTGTTTCATTTGGTGCAATTTTTTAAAGTTTTGAAGTATGTTTTCACTGCTAAAATCCTGAAAAACCTTTCAAAGGTTTTTAATTAATATCTGCGTTAATTAATACCATCCCAAGAGGCAACCTAGCTAAGAACACTCTCGATCAACTCCCCTTTCGAACAAAGAAAAAAAAATTCAAAATCGGTCCATCCGTTTAGGCTGCCGAGTGCCACAGACAGATACACATACACGTCAAACACAAAACCCTCCTTCCTTTGTGTGTCGGGGGTCAAAAATTTAATTATTTAAAATGGACAAATTACAAAATACTTAAATCTTAAACAACTGAAAACAACAATGCATCTCAGAAAATATTTTATCATATGTTTATGTTGAGTAGGGCTGGCAAATTTCTAAATGGGGCTTTCACCCCTTGACTTGTGAAAACAAAAGAAAAATTAAAAAAGGAAAACTGAAACATATTTAAAACTACAAGATACATCATGAAAAGTATTGATTCCAGGAAATAATGTAATGAACATTTCTCATATCTATCTCCTACAGCAGAAAGAAAAATACTTCCGCCTATATTAACATTTTGTTAATAATATTTTTATTGAAAAATGTCAATTTCTGACTGTAATCATTATTATACGCAAGAATGTTATTTTTGTTTTTTGACCAAAGCTTTTGTGATTTCTTTCAGCGTTCATGAAGAAATAGTGAAGGAACAGTTAGAACTTTTGCTTTCTGCTTTTAAAGATGTTGCTGATGTTGTGATTGCAATAAATTATTTGCCCCCTGGAAGTCTACTTTGGGCCGGTAAACTAAATACAAAGCAAATTGGAATATTTGGCATTGTGTCATCGCTTCTTCGTGTTTTACTGTTAGTGAGAAATTCTGCCAAAACTGAAACACACAAGTTGAAGTAATTCACAGTGATTACATTGTGTGACTGTTAATGCTTACTTATTGTGTATACATGTTTTTTTACAACTGAATGCAACTATGCCTTGTTGAGCTATCTATTTCAAACGTCATGAAAATTTGTATGTGATCTTTGTCCAAGAAAACTATTTTTATTAAATTGTATTTTTAAATGGATGTTTTTTTGTAGAAAGATAGGTATGTTCTATGTCATGTTATAGGAAAGAAATAGGACTTTGTACTCAGTATGAAATACATTTGTACTTGAAAAAAATAATGATTTATTACCCTTTTTGTTCATCATCCTTTCAACCCCTTTTGTTGATCATAATGAAGCATTGTATAAGAAAATGGTAGTTTTAAGTAAAAATGCTTGTTATTTATATTGGTTATAGGGTTACAGTATAGTAGAGCCTCGATTATGCAAAACTTTTTAAACAGAACCTGGTTTAACCAGTCAACTTTTATAAATTTATCAATATTTTTCCTAGTACATCTTTAAGGTAATCAGAGACAGTCATTCCTATTTTATGCACCAAAAAACTATCTGTCTTCTTGTATCACTTAAAATAGAGAAATAAATAACTTTTCACGTGAGTATATTTTTTGAACACTGTAAATAGTTCTAAGTTTAAAAAAATCTACTAAACTGCAAATTGTTTGAATTTTAAAATAAAATTATGTTTCATTAAATAGTTATTTGTTAGCTATGTGCAGTGGATACCAGTTTGTTGTGTCAGTGGTTATATTAATCAACCGCTTTAATGAATAAAATCATCAAAACGGAACAACTCCGGCTTTATTGAATTATCGGCTTTTCTGAATATGCTGTTTTATTGAATCAAAATTGTTTGGAACCAACATGATTCATATAAGCGACAGCCACTGTATTCATGGTGATTAAAATATGTATTAATGGTGTATAAAGTACCAATATTCCATTGAAAAAAAAACCCAAGAAAAAGTCTTTTATTTCATAATGATTTAAAAATTGACTTTAAAACAAATCTTTAAAATCTTTTTAGTGCGAAAATAATACTGTTTTGTGCTGTACATTATTTGAACTTTAATGCTTATTAACTTAAAAAAAAAATTATCTGAATTATGTCCTAATTTCTTTTTTCTCTATTTTTCCTTTTGTGATCCAAAAGTTTTTGCCTACAATGTAATCTAAATGTTTAATTTAGATGCACGCAAGGGCTTTCAAAACGTCTCTGCGACCGATGAAAAAAGAGGCGCAATATAAGTAGTGTTTTCAAATGCAAAATTCCTATTAAGTTCATGTACAATCTGGGTGACTATATAATTGATAGCGACTATACTTTGTTCTTTGTTTTGTAAAAAGTTAGTTTTATTTCTGTATAGTTTTATACTTATTTTATTCCAGACAAATATATTTTAAATTTGTTTTAGTTTTTGATGATATTTTATCACGCATGTTGTATATCAAAGTTATTAAAACTAATATTGTTAGTTAATTGAAACATAACTTGATATATTCACAGCTACAGTTTATATTCTGCCACCTCATCAATGCTGAGCTTTATATAATGCAAATACTTTTTGATTTTGTGTAAATGCATTTTTGTAACTGAATCCAAGATAAAAACGTATTTTCTATGAATTTTTAAATATTGAACCTTCTAAAATACCCAATAAAACCCTTGTAACAAATTTTCGAGAATAGGCAACTTTTTGTATTTCCTTTTTTACAATATTACGCTTTGGAATAAGATTTTACTCTTGAAGAATATTCTCTCTGTTTTATGAATGTTTCAATTTAAAATGTATTTTTATGCAACAGCTTTATTTAAAAATATGTCGTCTTTGATCATATGACTAAGCTTGCTTTTTATATATATGTACAATTTATAAAATGATCAGTGCAAGGATGATGTTATGCTTTATTATTTCTGGAAATTATAGCCATGTTAACAGACTGCCAGAATTATATTTCCTAAGGTAATTGTTATTTTAGTGCATTCGTTTAAAAAAAAAAGTACATAAAATATAAATCATTTTAATTTTGAATACAGTCGAACCTTGTTAATAGGAATACGCTCAAAATAAACTTCTGCTAAACTGAACTACATTTGTGAGTCCTGTCCTATTGGTTGCTGTTAATTTCCTTTCGGATAAGATGAACTAAATGCAAGACAATTTGATTTTAAAGGTCTCTTTCAGTTCATTTCAACGAGGTTGGACTGTTGTATGAAATATCAGTTTATTTGTTTTATTTTTAATGAAATACTAACGGTATATAAAAAAGAGTTGTTCGCAAGGACTGTATAATTATAAAAGAGAAAAGTGAAAATATTTGCTGGAGGAAATAATGCTTTTTTTTTTGTCAATCAAAAACAGCAGATACATTATAGACCTTTTTGGTGTTAGCATCTTGAGGGTTGTGTACCTGCTGATTATTGAATCATGTAATGAAATACTTAGTTTTAAAATTACTCGAACTGTCTGCAGTTTTCCCCACACTTTTGGGAACAGTAAACCAAAAATGTAATGTATTGATGTTTATGACTGTTGTAAGTGTGTACTGTATTTAAAGGGGCTATGTTCTGCTGTTGTTATTTTGCTGTTCACATTTTTTTATGCTCTTTTTGTCCGTATTTACATGTATCTTTCTGTTCAAATTTTATAACACATTGTACTGATTTTGGTGAATATGAAACCTGTAATTTCCATGCAAAATTATCTGAATCATTTGTAATATTTACTATATGATTTAACTTTCAACATTTTTGAGACTTGAATGTGAGATTTTACTCTGTATATAGTAGGAGTAGCCTTATTAGCTTGATCTCAGAGTGGTTTTTTCCTCCTCATATTCTGATTTTTATTCAGGAAAGGTTATAATAGCATTTTTTAAAAAGAGTTATTATAAAAATATTACATTTCAGATAGTACCATGCGAAAAGTTATTTTGGTCCACTTTCCTCATTTTTTATTGAAAACCAGCTGCCAAGGCAGCTAGATTAGCTTCCTGCTGCATGTTGATGCATAACATCCCCCTCTAACATTTACCTCATTCTGATGTTATATTATTTGATGTAATTTAATGTTCACTATGTATACTATGCACGTGAGCCGTGAAATCCTCAAGCAGATAGCTGCGTTGCACGGGTGCTTCGGGCCTTTAAATTAGGGAGGAAAGTTTCAACAAACTACTTGCCGCCAAGGAGGCTTGCTAATAGGCGCTTCACGCCTTTACTTTTTTCCTGCATCCAAAAATCATTCGAATTATTGAGATGTTGCACGGGCCCTTCGCGCCTTCAAAATGGTGAGAAAAGTTTCAACAAGTTTAGCTCGCTCAAGGAAAAGAAGCAGACATAGATACTCAGTTTATAATATCAGTAGAGGACTTTTCAACCAATTTATATTTCAAAAAAAGAAGAAGCGATAAAAATACTATGTACGTCGCCCGCTAATGAGTTTCATGTTTGATTTAGTTTAGCCTTCATTATAAATTCTCACTCATTATTATTACTGTTTCATAGCAACCAGGTTTTGCAACAATGGATTTCACATTTAATCATTTTGGTGCAAATCGCTTCAAATATGACTGCGTATTAATTGATATCTTTGTTAATTAAAATCGTACAATATATCAATTAAAACTAATGAAGCCTGAAAAAGTAATCTATCGGTACCTGGTTCGACTTTCAGTTAATTGGCGTTCGGGAGAAAGAAACATGACATACATAGAAAGATACTCAGTTTTTAATATAAGTAGATGTTAGTTTTCTAGTTCCTAATATGTTTTAAACGAAATGATTTTTGGTTTGTGGAGCCATCTTAAATGTAAAATGTGAAATGATAATCCTCCTAAGACAAAGAGCCAAGCAATGTATTTTTCTAATTTTTTTTAAAACTAAGTTACCCAAGGGCTATATGGATGTTAGTTTTCCGAAATTTCCTAAAATTCTGAAAGAAAATTTCCCTTATTTTAAAAATGTATTTATTTATTCCCTAAAAAAAGAAACAGTAAAAAAGTGCAGCTATTGAAGTAACTTGTTTCTCTCTCTCTCTTTTGTCACTTTGCATTTTAACATTTTAAACATTCTCTCTTTATTGCTATTTTCAGTTATCAGTTTACGATCATTTATTTATTTATTTTTTTTGCTGCTCCTACGCACTGCCATGCACAATCTTTTTGCATCCTTAACTGGAATGAAAAAATTTCACCCTCAAAGCTTTTAGCTATGGTCTTTAAAATGCATGTCAAAATATTTTTATATTATTTATCCTTTAATTTAAATATCAAAATTTTACCACGAAATACCATTACAGGCAAAGTACTGAATTTCATAAAATTTCAATTGTGGTTTTGAAACTTTCATTGGCCTTCTCTTACACCCTTGTCATCATCACATGACTTCGAATGCATCATTGTAAGATTTTTGTCTGCGGCTGCACTTTTTCCAATCATTAAATATCTTATTTTTAAAAATTTGTTTGCTGCCTGTATAGTTTTAATGCATGTATGCCCTCCGATTATATTGAATGCATTTTATTTAAAATTTATTGTACATTATTTATTCATTCTTTAAAATCATTAAATGCATTCACTTGCACATCTTCTTTTTTAAAAAAAGAAAGAAAGAAAAATCGCTCCCCCAAGCAATTAAATATATTAGTTACTTTCATTAAGCAATAATACTAAGTTTTGGAAATAAACTAATTTTACACATATACACTATTTTTCAAAAAATAATCGCTGTAATTAAAGAGAAAAAATAAAATACTTCAACAAATTTAGGATCTGCTGTGTTTACCGTCTGTCCCGTCATTGAGTTGTGTCAGGAGGGGTCAACTGCACTCTGTCTTTGTGAAATCAATTGATATACATGTAGACATTGTTTTTCTGTATAAAACGCATTGAGTATATTGTACCCTTAGCCCGGCTCCATTCCCTGTGAAATTTCGAAATGACAGGCCTGGTTACCATTAACTTAACATTTCTTGTGAGTTATTAGGTACTCGTGCTGCCTCAGCAAAATATAGTTATATTTTATCTAGTTATGGCAACTTATTGGCATAGATGCTCACCTGCCTTGTCGTTTGCTTAAAGTAGCATGAAGAGACATAGTATTTCTGGCCACAGCATGATCAGTGTAACAGTGAATCTACCTTATTGCAACCTATGGGGAAAGAGCTGTGATGATCGACTACATCTGCAATGTGTCTACATTTACTAAATTAGTAAAAATTCTTTGTCAAGCAAACCCCTTGTAATTATTTTATAAAAAAGTTCTTTTTATTTTTGGAGAAAAATGTGCAAGAAGGAAGTAAAGTAACTCCTTCTGACAGTACTTGTAGGCATAAAGAGTTTCTGAACCATTCTATTTTTCAAAAATCACTTTTGTGTAGTTGAAGGGAAAAGTAGCTGATTTGTTAACAGTTTGTTTCTCAAGGTTAGGATTTTTTTTTCTGTATTGCAATACGTCATTTACATAATCTGTTTTTGGAAAAATTACAGAGAAAGTTGAAAGAATATGTAAATATATTTATGGATGGATATGTATGTGGACATGTTTAATGGACCCGTGCTGATATGGTTCATTGAAATTAGTTTCCAAGTGTAAAAATTCTTTTGCACGAACGAAATAAACATTAACTGTACCATGATAAAAGACTTATTTTTATTAATTTGCATAATGGTTGACATTCTTTCTCCCACCCCAAATGTATATCAGTATCTGTTGTTTATGAAAAACAAATGTTAGATTGTTTGACTCACACACATATGTTCATATTAATATTTCTTTAGTGAATAAAATTGCAGTTTGTTATGAAACGTTTTGAATAAAATTGGGCATTTTATTGAAAAGTTTGCTTAAAATTTATTTTAAGTCATATCAAATTTCCACATGTTATTTTTAAAAATTATAAGCAGCTTCTACATTTTTTAGAATTTGAATTGAAGGGATCAATGGACTTCAATCTTTCTTCAGACTCCTCGCTTGTTTAAACTTGATGCTGATGAAACTGAAAAAAAAAAAAAAAGAACCACTCCATGCTAGTGTAATTTTTAGAAAACATAAAATTGGAGCCTTATTACAGACACGCAGGGATCCTGACGGGTCACCCTCTCCCTTGAGGGAGAAAAAAATTGCCTTTAGCTGTTTTAGAACTAATATTTCAAAAAATTATCCTTCAATCCCCTATTTGGGCAGCGAAAATTGCGCCCTTTTTGATAATGACCCCCCCCCCCTCTAGTGCAATCAGAATTTCCTTCTGGAGCGATTTTTTTAAATCAAAATTGTCTTTAAATGTCTATAAACTACTATGTTTGGATTGGCACCGATGTTAAAATCGAGGCCTCGCAGGATGTAAAAGAATAATATGGCTCACATGAGGTGGATTTTTGTTTAAAATTTTTTTCACATTTTCAAAATAGGTGTGTGACGCTATGAAATAATATCTTGTGTCAGTAAGTACCAACAAGATAAATATACATCACACTGGTCAACAAAGAACACACTTATAGTGAAATATGAAACATGATGCAAGGGCGGATCCAGAAATTTTTCAAGGGAGGGCGATTGATTCTATTAATTACTTTTTAGAATGTATTTCGGTTTGTAAATATTGACCACATAGGTTTCGGATTCAATTTCAAAACATTCCGGGGAAGAGCCCAAACTTCCTTGATTCAACAGCATTAAAACTCGTCAAAAATGAAGCTTTTTGAACTTAAATGTTAAAAATTTACTGATGGAAAGGCCTCATGAGGTGACGGGGAGATCGCCCCATCGCCCCTCCCGTGGATGTGATCTCTAGAGTCCAGAGTCACGTTGCTCAGTAGAGGGTTAAGTCAGTAGAGGGTTGCTCAGTAAGAGGGTAAGTTTCGATTTCAATTAAGATTTCGCTATATTGAAGTTTTTTATCCTTCTCACTTTTATGATGTTTCATACATAAAATTGAATCCCAGGGTAAAGTCCAAAAAAAAAAAAAAAAAAAAGGTTAAACTCGTTTTATATTTTTCCTTTTTGAAAAAGATCCAAAAGTATGAAAGCTGATGCATCTTAAATATAAAAATCGTCGTAGCATTATGAATACAACTAAAAACAAAACAGTTCTGAGAAACACTTAAAATGGCCTTTTCATACATGCTATTTAGATTCGAGATCTCCTTGAGGAAGGTGGCACTCTGCAGGTTTTTCATAACCTAAGCAAAATTTTGTTAGCTTAATTGACACCAGTACATGCTCCGAGTGAAGTCATTAAGTAATTTAATATCGTAATAGCTTTCTCGCGGTAAATACTTACGAATCTCATGAAGAATTTGTCTTCATGAATTCTCTGAACTTGAATGTATTCATTATTACGTACGTTTGAGATAGAAAGAGAAAGGGGGTGGGGGAGGACTTACTTTTACCTAATTTTATTTCCGTGTGGGACAAAAATGAAGGTAGATGGATCCAACAAATTTTCTTTAGCCATCGAAAGTTTGGGCAAATATATTTATTTTAAATTTTAGTACAATGATTCTCTTGAATATGCTGTAATGTCTTTTGAAAGATTGATGATGTTAAATGGAAAACTCTGGGCGTTATGAGCCAAAAATATCCTAACAAAATTAATATTTTTGAGGAATTGTTTATATTTTTATGAGTGTAAATGATACTTCCACGAGAATTTGTAAAATTAAGATCTGTAGTAAGTGAACTAATTTTGATAATTCACAGCTTATTTTCAGCTATTTACGATGCAGGATGCTAAAAAAACTTTTATGGTTTCGTCAGTTTTTGGTGGCCCTTTAAATGGTTTAAACATATATCAGCAGACGCATACCTTTTACGTGACGAAGGTTATAGAACAATAGGTTTCTTATTTCTGAAGAATTTCTTAAAATGAGAATTTTTCTAAGTACCCCAACACTTTTGGTTGAAAAAAGAGCTATGAAGAGAACTAGGATAAATTTAAATTGTACTGGCAGCAGGTGGCGCCATCTGTTGAGCTGCCGGGTCACCAATACGTGTCGTACGGATGTGTGTCCGTGGCGGGGTTTGATCCATCGTCCTTCGTGATAGTACCCCAGTGTTTCAACCACTGAATCAAAAAATTTTAAAGTCCCGGGTGTAAAGTTGGGTTATCTGTTCTCGCGCAAGAATTAAAATTTTGAAAAAAAAAAAATCCGTGAAAAGTATGTAATAATACGATTAAATCAATCAGAAATTTCCAAAAAAAGCCGACTTTTTACTAATCAAACTGAAAAACTACTGCATTAAGGATAACAGAATATGCTTGAGTTAATTTCACCGCTCCACATAAATTAATTCTCAGAAAGAAATATTTTCTGATAAACGAATTGGAAGATCCACATAAGAAAACGAACCACTTACCGAAAAAAAGGCTGGGGAAAGGGGGAGAAAGAGTATTTTCAGTGCTAATTTATAACCAGTTTTTATATAGCTTTTGAGAATTGGGGATAATAAACGAAGTTGTTTCTTAGAAATCCTCTAACGTAAAGAATGATTAATTTTCATCCATTTTACTTAAGTTGAACTGGAGAGAAAAAACGAAGTAAACTTCTGGAAGCAGAGAATTAAGATAAACTAACTACACTTTCGGAAATGGAATTTTGGAGAACAATTTATGAAGTTGTAAAACTAATTATGCTACGTGTCATGTTAGAAGAATATATTATTTAACGATGAACAATTTTGTTTTACGGTTTAAAAATGTTGAGAAAAAATACATTCGTTTTGTACTAATTGCAACGATACATTTCAGGTAAGATTCAAAAAGTTAATTTTTTAAATGAATCAAACTATCGTGAACCAGTATAATGTACAGTAAAATAGTAAATGTACGTGTTGTGTTATGGAGGTTTTTTAGATATTGCGTACAATGAGGTATCATTTTTTAACGGTTTTTCGGCTCATCTACGGTATTTGCTTATTCGCGGTTTCCGTGCTACCCTATTCCACGAATTCGGGAGTAATTGATTTAAAAATTGTTTCATGCCTTGTAAAATTCCGCTTTGTGCACCTCCTGGAATTTGTAAAAAAGAAACTTCAATGTCTTTTTTAGTTAAAAAAAATTTAGGGATTTTTTTTCGGTAAAAATATTTTAGAGATTTTTTTTTTTAGTAAAAATATTTTTTTTTTGTATTTTTGGTTTTTATTGCTATTTTTTTGTAGTTCAAAAAATATTCGCAATTTTTCCAGTTAAAAAATTTCTCTTGCTTGATTTTTTTAGTAAAAAACGTAACTTTTTCTCTTATTTTCGAAGTATATTTTATTTTTTTATAGTTCTGGTGCATCTCCTTACGTATGATTCTACCGGCTCCCATGCATGGTACCTGAAGAAAGTCAGTTGTTGAAAGTTTATAACGAAATCTAAAATTTCAAAATATTTTTTTCGATTGTAATCATAAGGTCTGACAAGAGAAGAGGGCTTATCTCCTTCACAAAGTCTCCAGGGTTTTTCCGAAATTTTCTCCGATGTAACTTGCTTTGTTGATTTCATGCGAAAACTACAAAGTGTATCGAATTATTCTTTTGTTCAAATAATTTAGGGGAGGGTAGTTTAAAGCAGGAAAGTAAACGAAGAACGATCGAAAATAGTTGTTTCTGGCTTTTTATGGTGACAATTTGTTTTTTACTTCGTAGAAGGAATCGGAACCTCCAAATAAAAAGTGATTTTTGCGTTATTTCAAACTTAATATTTATTTAGTATCAAAAATTAAACGTTTGAAAAAGCCACTTTGCCCTACCAAAGGGGCTAATAGGGTTAAGCTTAGCTAATTGTGATTTGGTAGATTTGTTGGTCAGATATGAAGCAATAAATGATTAAGGCTACAATGGAGTCTTAAAATGCGAAAAATTGACCAAAATTTTGATTTTTCATTTTTTTCTTAAAATTAATCTCTGAACTGTGCGTAATTCATAGCAAAAAAAAATTTTCAATTCGTACTATTTTTACCGAAGTTATAAGCTATTCTTTCAGTATTCTGTCAGTACATTTGTAACCAAATGTTTCATTTAAATGCATATATCTCAGAATCGTAAAATTTAAATTCATGCGTATCTTCCAAATGCTCCCTGCAGTTCAATATATGTTTAATCACTCTGAGTTTTTTTCAGCTTGATCAAAATATACAAATAAAAAAAAGTTGGGGAGCAAATTTTCAGTATTCTCATTTCTTTTTTTTTAAATCAGCTTTAAATCCAAATTTTATTGACGTTTTTCAGAAAAATTGGAAATTTTAACAAGAACTCAGTTTTTGACACATTTTTCCCTAAATATTGTGGTTAATGAAATTTTGCTCCCCAACTTTTCTTTAAATATGAAATAGGCATCTAGAAAAATTGAAAGAATCAAGTTTTTAAAAAAATTGGTCTGCATGGAGTGGTTTTTGCGGTTCAAATATTTACGATTAAAAAATACAGTATTCTCTGTTCAGCGAATTCAGAAGAACAGAAGAAAACCTTCGTTTTGTTCATTGATGACAAAATAAATGAGAAAGAGACCTACATATTTTCTCAAAAATGATTTCGAACTAAATTTTTTTTTTGGGGGAGACAAAAGAAAAGACCGACATATCCGAATGAGCGATATAACGAGGCGCGATATAACAAGGGGCTACTGTATCAAAAATTAAACGTTTTAAAAAGCTACTTTGCCCTACCAAAGGGGCTAATAGGGGGAAGCTTAACTAATTGTGATTTGGTAGATTCGTTAGTCAGATGTGAAGCAATAAATGATTAAATTAATTGACTAGCTAACTGCCATTATAGAAAATAGTTTTTCAAAGTTATACTTATCCAATTTAAATTGAAAATCTATGTCAGCGCATTTGTTTCTACAATATAGGGAAACAATAGACTAGTTGACTACCATCATAGAAAATGTTTCGTTTTTCTCTTTTGGTATTTATTTACCATCTATAAAAAACACAGAAAAAATTTATACATTGGTGTAAAATCACGACTAAAACGAAATAAATCGGAACAAATTTTGCATTGGCAATCTTGAAGTGCAGAAAGAAAAACACTTGTTTCGTTTTAGTTCTATTTTTCCGCTTTCGTCCTACTCTTGTTCCCTGTATCTCCAGATGAAGAAGATTTAAGATTGAAGAACCTAATCTACAAAAAGAGATTTTTCTCCCTTTATTCGCTGATCTTCAGCGAAAAAAAGAAACCTTCTTGGCAGGATTGAAAATTTTCAAATACTTTGGAATTGAAAAAAAAAAAAAAAAAGGATTTTCCAATTCGAGCTTTTCTTTGCTTGCAATGGAATCGTTCTAATTTCAAGCTTAAAAAAAATGTTTGTGAACTTCATTCGAGTGAGATGTAAGACTCTAGAATATTTATTTAAGTAGTATAAAAAAATTAAATAAATTTGCTTTATACACTTGAAATGAATCTTTCTCGTATCTTTAAATAATGTCAGAAACTTTAATATGATACTCTAACAAGACTTTAAGATAAGTTGTCTTAATGCTGATTTAAGTAATTTAAGCAAAACTTGTAACGCTTTAAGTTAATTATGCTATGTTCCGAAATGTTTCCGACATATAAAAAGTACTGACTCTAATTAAAAAGCTACTTTACACTTGCTTGCCTGAAGCAGACCGCTTAAAAAGCATTTTTTTTTTTTTTGCCGTTTTAACCTTTTTACAGGCAGTGCCTTTTTGGCAGTTAAACGATATTTACTTAATATATTGAAATGAAATCAGCAAATAAAATACTGAATTAGCAATCAACAAGAAGAAGAGACATGTATTAATTATTTAATTTAAAATCAAATAATTAAATTAAAATATAGAAGTTAATTAAAAAATAAAATTTAAGTAAATAAATTATGTGATTAAAATTTTCAAGAACAAAACAAAAAAAAAAAAAAAAAAAAAAGAAGAAGAAAAGCTGCCGGAAATAAGAGAATAAAGTAGTTTACTATAACATAGTGCTGCTGAAGAATTTAAGTAAAACTTGCAACGTTTTAAATTAGTTATGTTACATTCTGAAATGTTGCCAACATAAAAAAGTACTGATTCTAATTAATACGCTGCTTTGCACTTGCTTGCCTGAAGCAGACCTTTTAGTGCTGCTGGAGAACAATTCAAATTTGCTGAGAAAGAAATATTTATTGGTTATTTATTTTATTCATTTAAACCGCCCACCAGTCACCACCGTACCTTTCCTGATGAGGGTTTAGCTGGATGTGGTGACTGGGAGGAAAAGAAAAACCAACGCCTGCTGGGAAACGTACATAAACTGGACATTTTTTTACACAGAAAAGAGCATAAAATGCTTGAAAAAAAAAAGTTTTTTTTTTTGATATGTAAAGAAACAGGAATAATATTTCTATTAAGGTTTTTCGACGGGAAATTTGAAGTCTTCTATTTGAGTGCCGAGTGAAAACATTAATTTATGGATATTCTTGCGAGTAGCTGGATGATCTACTAGAATATTATTTATTTATTGGTTAATGAATGGATTTCTTTCATTTCAGTATGCTTTTCAGAACATTTGCACGGAACGTCAATGAAATTGCTTCTTTGTGGGAAACCATGCGATATGATAATAATGGAGAGAAAAAATAAATAAGAAGTGATCAAAAGAGCAAAGTACAGCATGTTATTTGCCCTCGTGCCCTCGTTATCGAAATATGAGGTCTTAAAGTCTGCCCTTCTTCTACAGCAGGTGTTTTTCCCGTCGTTGCCAACTACGGGCAAAAAGAAATACAGACGTTTTCCTTCACGCTAGGAAGAAAATAACACATCTAGATTACTCATTAAAAATTTTAATCTTTTCTTTTAAAGATAGGTTTTTAAACAGTTTTCAAGAAGATAAACAAAGTCAAGTCTTTGAGAAAATAATAAAAAATAACGAGAGCAATTTTTTTCTTCACAGAAAACTGCAAAAACAATCCAGGGTGTGAAGCAGTGAGTAACCGCCCCTAAGCAAGGGCTAAGGCAGGAACATGCAATATACCACCAACTCGGCCATTTCGATCCATGGACTGCAGTTTCGTGCTTATTATGCACTCATCAGCATGGAATACGAAAGTAGCCGAGTTGGAGGCAAAACTTCATGGTTCAAAATATTGTTTTTGTATGTTATAAATGGCATTCCCAAAGATATTATTATTCAGTTCATTATAGGAGTTTCGTATTGTTTGAAGTATTTTGAGCCGAGGAACAAAACGTTCTAGAATGTTCTAATGTTCCTCTTTTCTTCTTTATATCCATTCTATGCCAGTCGGATTTCTCGTAATAAATGGAACTAAGAAAGAGTAAAAGGATTTCCTCTCCTATTCATTTTATCATTGCTAAGGAAGACGGGAGCAGTTTTACTCGAAAGAGGATATCTAAGGATCCACAGAAAAAAAAAGAATAAATTTTCCAGGGAGCATTAGAGCTTTGCTTACTTAAGATTGATTTAACAAGGACATTGCAAGAGTGACTTAACCCTTTAAGCGGTCAATTATTTTACCAGAAATGCTTCTGAAAAAGGCATTTTTTTTTGTTGCATATAGTTAAGTACCATACTTAACAGAATAAGAATATAAAGAATTTTTAAATTTTTTTTTCGTTTTCAATGCTTTTACAATATTTTTTATTTTATAATTTTGGTCACAAAATCCCGAAATATTTGCTTTTTTCAAGTACATTCTGCATGCAGTAATGAATGGTTTACAAATTATGCAAAAATTTCTCTCACACTTACTGTGAATTTTGAGGTTTACAATTTTCCGAACAGTTCGGGAAAACCAGAAAAGGAAATCTGAAAATATCGATGCCCGTACGCCGTACGGGCAAACCAGATGAGGCCAATTTCGGGTAGCACGTACACCGTACGGGCAAACCGCTTAAAGGGTTAAATAGTACTGATCAAAAGTATTTCAAGTTTGAGAAATCCAATATTTTTTAAGGTAACCCCTCCCTCCCCTACAATTTTTTGAGCAATGACAAATTGCTATGTGTTTTCTTTTTGGACCTCAAACGCCGTGGTGGACCCTCTTTTAGATCGGCACTCTGACAACATCTCGCTTTCCCCTAAAAATGGGTCCTTATGGCATGTGTGTACTGGGGAAGTCGAACTTCACACCAAATTAAGGTACATTTAGAAGAGTGAAGCAGCGCTTTCCAAATTGCCAGTATGGCTGGCACAAGACAACAATAACAGCACATACAGACTCACGCTGCTTTTTCTATGTATATATTTAACTTATTTTTGTTATAGCGATTTTTTTACGGATACCGAAAGAATTATTTCATTCTAAAAAAAAGCAGCCATCCAAAAAATTTTTTTTTAAAATCTTACAGCTATCTTTGTGCACTGTACGAATACTACCATAAAGAGCATTCTTATTGAGTTGTATATTTGCATGCCAACTTGCAGTTTGCATGCATGTAGCAGCTACACTAATCGTATTTATTGCTGAGAAAATTTTTAAATCGAGTAAATAACTATTAGATCAGAAGGAAATGTGTGGAATCAGAAACAAAACTTAATGAATTGAGTGTTTTTTACTTAACAAATGAATTTTTAAAATAATATAAATCACTTGAAAACAACACTTAAAAAAAAAAAAAAAGCAAATTGAAATCAAACTAGTATTTCCAGGGGCATTTGAACAGCAAAAATCTTTATTCTCCTAAATACTGCCATCTGTTCTGAAGAATAAAAGAATAAGCTATATAAGCAGAAAGATAAATATTAATTACAAGAAAACATGATTGCAGCAATGTCATTGAAGTTGTAGTAGTTTTTTTTACGTACATTTTTTTTTTGTTTTAGTCTTTGATGTATTTTTCAAGTAATCTTGTTTCAATCATAAGAAAAATTGTGAACTAAGGCAGGAATTCAAGTGAAACGTTACAATCGCTACGAGATACTATTCTATCGTAATTCGACTTCCAGTAGCGATTGCAAATTGCGATTGCCTCGAAGCGATTGCAATGGTGTTTCACTTGAATTCGGCCCTTAGTTCTTAAATTCCGAAGCTTTAAAAAAAGATGTTTTCCAAGAGACGTTTAAAAAGAGAAAATCTTTTACGGACTGGAATCGATTACAAAGTTTGTTTCTAATGTAAGCGAAATTTTTCTATTAAAAAACCTAAATTTCAACTGAAGGAAACAATACGTTTAATTAAAGAAATTGATTGTTTCTAAGTTCTAAGATTTTGTAGAAGAAATTTCTTTAAATTAGAGCAGAGCATTTTTCGCAGTTTAAAGGAACAAGTGTTTTAAATAGGAGTTTAAAAAGTTATGTATTTATCTAATTAGTTTAAGGTAAATTTTAAACACGAAACTAATTTGCTTTACATTATACTTCTGTTTTGAAATTTTTTTTAATTTTCTTTCTTCAACAATGTATTTAAAACTAGAATTACTTATACCTATTGTGATAAAAGTTCATTAAGGTAATGTGTACCATACTTTTTTTGACAACTGAAGACAACAAATATGTATTTTCCAAACGATGAAACTTCAAAAAAGTCTTTTTCATTTGTTCTAGTAAAAAAAAAAAGTGTTTTTAGATTCTTAAATTAAATTATTCAATCACAATAACAGGAAAAAAAACACGTCAAATGCACAAATTTCTAATATGAATTGCACAACAATAAAACACCAACGAAACACGTGTAATTATACCTGTAATTTTCCAATAAAAAACATGTGTTTCGGAGTTTCAAGGAACCATTTTTAAAACGCAGAAAGTGTGAGTTTTTGGATGTAGAGTACATTCATGCGACAAGCTTGTAATTTTTGCTTTGAAAAAGGGGTTTTTTGCAACCCCAAAAAACGGTCTGAAATTTCTACCGAATTTATGCATTTATGATGATTCTGTTACTTTGTTGTATAAATATATTTTTCATTTCTTATTCTGGATTCAACTTCCAACGAAAGTAAGACCAGAAATGGACCAGAAATGAAGCATGAACATTTTTCGTTCTTCGCTTTTTCAGACACAAAGAATGCCTTGAATCGTAACGAACGATTATGTGTAGCACATAAATTGGAGGCTATAAAATACCTGAAAGGGCTAAACGCTGATATTAAGTGCGACGTATGGGTGCCAATATTTCTCTCTGACGCGGTTTTTATTTCCATAAGATCTCTTTTAGCTCGAAAAAAACGTCCGATTTGGAATATTTACTTTTGGATTGTGTGTGAGAGTTACTGTCGGATCTTCTTCGGCAGGAATTCAAGTAAAACACGCACGATCGCAACTCACCAATGCAATCGCAAATTCCCAAATTTGGATACGTAGCAATCGCTACGAGATGCGATTCTAATGTAATTTGACTTCCAGTAGCGATTGCAATTTGCGATCGCCTCGAAGCGATTGCAATGGTATTTCACTTGAATTCCTGCCTTAGGTAAAACCTTCCGCGCATTTACGCATGCGTCTGGTCTTCTCTGATCTTACCAAAATAAGGTGATAGGTAAAATAACAATAAGGGGAAGAATAATAAGAATCACTTTGAGCCGTATCAAATAACGTAGAACGATGCTAATTTTAAATACATAGTTTTGTTGAATATGTCAAAAGGATAGCAAATGCAAGTTTTAAATTGAAAATTTCGGAAAGTTCCCACTCACAACCCATCACCCCTTTTTTAAGTGGAATGGTTCGCGAGTGCTAGGCGCTGCTTTCACGGATGGACAGTATCACGCCTTATCACGGCTTTCGATTTCAAATTCTATGCAGATAGATGTTTGATATGAATGAGTTTGCGACAGAAAACACGGTGAAAAAATAGATATCAAGGAAATGGAAAAAATTAAAAATGTGATGCACATAGCAAACAAGGGCGGATACAGCTTCTGGTTCAGGAGGGCGTCATTTTCGCAAAGGGAGGAGTCAAAGTTCAAATTTTGCGCAAAAACAAACAAGTTTTGCTCCGTATGCTTTACAATTTTTGGCATAGTATAAAACAATTTAAGCATTGAATACAGCAATTTCAGCTAATTGGGGCCCCTAAATTGTGGGAGTCCTAGGCCGCGGCCTAGTTGGCCTATTCAGTAATCAGGCCCTGACCTCCCCTGCTATGGAGTAACTTATTCAAGATATCTGGTGTAAGGTTATACAGTACAGAACCTTTTATCCGGGAACCAAAATACCGGAGAACCAGAAAACCGGCAACATTTTGTCGATTTTTCCGCCACTTTTTAAAATACGCATTTTTGGCAATTTCTAAAAAATGAAGAGCTTTTTTTTCTGTTGAAAGATCTAAATGAATATGAACTGGTTCTTCATAAATTCCATATAAGTGGCATATAGCTCAGAAATTTTTATTATTGTAATATCTATAAGCACTTCTTGATCGTTTTCTCTTCAGATTTTAAGATGCATTACTATTTGTTATCATAACTTGGGTTTTATAAACAATTGGCAAATATCGCTTCGTAGCGATCCAGAAAACCGGGAAATTCAGTTATCCGGGATAGCTGTGGTCCCAAACATCCCGGATAATTGGTTCTCTACTGTATCATGATAATGTAACTACAACGTAGCGTTTCACAAATTTCTGTGTAAGGTTACACCAGAATTCTCTGTCAAAAGAAAAAAGACATTTGTCAGCCTGGAAGAAAACTTTCAATTATTCGTTTTTTTAATGTTTGTCAGGTTCATGCTTTTCCACCGTCAATCAACGCCACACAAATTCGATAGCTATTTTAATTGCACACGATCGGATCGAATCCCAAACTTACCGCGTGCAGAGCAAAATAAGCGCTTGACCACTGGAACGGTTAAGGAACATCTTGGTTACGTTTATAAGACTTCAAGAGCTCTGCGCCGATGTTTGTCTCAACGCATGCGCTTTGAATGATACTCCAGTCATTTTAACGCGTGGTCTATTTTACACCGGCTGCGGGAAATTTTACTCCATCTCAGGTCTTTTCTGTCTGTCGAGTTTTCTCAAGGTCTGAACAGCTTAATATGCGCTCAAGCATGTGTTTCATATGAGTGAAGTAACAGAACATTTCTTCATGTACTTCTCTTGAAATAAAAAAGAAAAAAAATGTTAAACGTTTATAGTGTCCGGTTGTTGTTCCCTATATTCATATAAATAATTCATAATTTTCAATGTTAATGTTTTGTTCTTTGAATTTTTATCTTAATAACTTTCATGGATATTAAAAAAGCAATTTACAGTTTTCAATGATATTTATTTTAGTTCCATAAAAAAACTGGGATTCTTATCTTTACTGGAATCAGCTATAAGTTGAAAAATTTACCTTTCATGGAGTAATTTAATTTTACTAAGTAGACATAATATGGAACATTTTAATAAACTTACTACAACACAAAAGGGTATCAATAAGGGAACTATTTCAGAGATTCTTAATAAAACGGTCTTTGCTGAAATTTTTACAAGAGAAATACTATTGAAAGCAAGGAAAAGAAGAGAAACTATGCTACCTATTGTTCTGTTTCATGTTCCCTTCTCGCGATAAAAAATAAGGTGTCGAAGACAGAAAAAGACAATTGTTCTTTTATACCTTCAAATAATGACAACAATGGCGAGAGGAACTGAGCATGGCTCGTATAGAAAATTAATCGATAATTGGTGCTAAATGTTACGTAATATAAAATTAACTATAATGCTTAAAGTGCGATGCGTTACATTTTAAACATACGTATTATTCGACATTTTCTTTCAATCTCATTACAAATCTTTAGTATTGATAACTTATGCTCAAATTTATGTATGAAGTCGTTCACAAATGGTGTCGCGTTTTGAAAGATGGAGGGGGCTAGTAAAGTTGAAACAGGTTGGGACAGGGGGGAGGGAGGTTGTAACAAGTAGTGTGACACTTCACTTTTCTTTAATAACAAAATGAAAAACAGCGTGACGCATGGAAAAATGGAGGGAAGGGGAAGGTGGAGTGTAGTACTTATGACACAAGGGGAGGGGGTGGGGGCAGGGACGTCATTCCGAAATGTTCCAGGGGGGGGGGGCAAAGGGTGCATACACAATGTAAAATTTACCAAAAAGTGGCAAAAACCACGTCCACTTATAATGCCAATACATTGATTTCCCAAAGTCAGGGGGGGGGGGCAATTGACCCCGCTGTCCCCCTAAATGACGGGCCTGGGTGGGGGCTAAGTTTGCTGGAAAAATATTATGACATGATTCATAGACAACTTCCAATCGGAAAATCTCATGCACATGTCATGGTCATCCAGATTCTGCTGTAAATACTATAGCGAAGATTCATGGGTGCTATGGATAAATTTTCAGCGGAATACAGTAAGTTGGGGTAAATGGAAACATAATTTCAATCTGCAGTAAGTTACAGTTTCGTTCTTTCAGAAACTCTTCAGTCAGGAATGGTCAGTAACTTAGCTGGAGGTAAATATCCTCTTATTGAAACTAAGACTGCTTTCAAACTGGTAGATAAAATGAATTTACGAAACCAAAGAGCGTCCGAAGATCATGGTGCGGTTTAGCTTGATAAATTAATTTTATCTACCAGTTCAAGAGCAATCTTAACTACGATAAAAGGATGTATTTGCCTCCAGCTTGATTACTGACTATTCCTAACTGATGAGCTCGTAACAAAGACGATACTGCAGTTTCAGGACGTCATGACCGAACTGTGGGTAAATTTTCTTACAAAGTTTGAAAGCTTCAACTTTAGAGCCTTCCCTGTCTTTTAGATAGATTGAAATATCAGATAATTGTGTTCTAAGACACTTTCTGAAAGTAACTGGGTGTAAAACATAAGACTTTATGACTGCTTGTTAGCTAGTGTAATCATGCTTACATTTAACCCAGCATGTTTCCTTTTATCCTAGAAACTACGGGGATTAATTGATGAATAACATTTTGTGCATTGTATCCAAGACACTCTGAAAATAACTGGGTGTAAAACATCACACTTTATGACCACTTGTCAGCTAATACAGTCCTGTTTACATTTAGCACAGCGTGTTTCCTTTTATCCTAGAAACTTATGGGAATTAATTGATGGATAATATTTTGTGCATTGGGTCCAAGACACTCTCTGAGAGTAACTGGGTGTGAAATATTTGACTTAATGACTGTTATTTAGCGAATGTAATCATGTTTTCTTTCACATTAGAGTGTTTTTTCCCCAGGAGACTATGGGGCAAATGTAAACGAGGCCATGTCAGCTTAGTCTGAAACCAGGGACCCTGGCCTTGCGGGGCTCACGATCGGGAGTAGAGTGGAAAAGTCTTAACTTTTTAATTGTAGGAAGGGGGCCCGTAGAGTAAACTAACAAGGGTCTCGGCGACCCTGAATTTGAGCATCGTAGATCGCAGTGGCCCGCTGATTCCGTCACATGTAATCTAATACCATTTGAAAGGATCAATCACACGAAAAATTAAATATGGGCTAGATTTATTGAAACTACACACAAAGGTGCACAAAGTTTGCATTAACATTCATGTCTGTCAACAGAAAAACTTTAAATTTTTTAACTACAATTTGAGGACTTTAAAAACTAAATAAGCAACCACTAAAAAAAAGATGAAGGGAAAAAAAAAAAAACATGCTTAAAAATTGCGACCACCAAAAATCCTTTAAGCGTGGGAATCATTTCCTATTTTGAAATACTACCTCGTCGGATTTAATACATAAAAAAAGATTCAGATGTTATTCACAAAAAATGTTACTCAAAATGTAAATTGTTGTTTTTCATTTGTTATATGAGGGAAAAAATAGATCTCTTAATTAGGCTTCAGCAGTATTGACAGCATACAAAAAATTTTCCGTAAAAAGGTGGATTTTTTTTATGGTTGGGATTTTTTGATAATGTTTATTAATTAAAAAAAATAAAGAAAAAATTGCTTTAACATCAGATTCAATTCTTGCTTTTTCGGACCGTTATGTATTTTCAAACTTTTGCCCAAAAGAAGAGGCTTTTGTTGTCACCCAGCTTTTGTTTTCACTTTATTTTATCTAAACCAGTAATATGCTCCATTTAATATTCCTCAGCAGTCTATTAATCATCCAAAACAATAGGCCAGAAACTTCCTTAGACGCTGTCTTTTGTTCGTCTTAATCTTTTTCACTGTGTTGTGGATACATAAAGGTTATGAGAAAGGTTAATGATCCGTGATTCGGAGTTTCAATTAGGGATGCACCGATTAATCGGCAGTACTGATTAATCGACCATAATCGGCCACTTTTCCGATTATTAATAATCGTCAAAATCGGGCCGATTAATCGGCTGAAAAATATTTTTCAGATATTATTCTAAAAGTATACTTTCACTAGGAAACTCTGATGAATAATTTTATTAACAGTAATAATAATCCTCACAGTTGATATAAAGTTTTTTTTAAATTAATTCTCCTACTTTGAATAAATATACATAGGCAATGATGCAACATTTTTCATGTGGCGATAGTTTTCTCCTAAGCACAGTGCTTTCAGATAACCTCTAATTTTCAAGGAATAAAAGTATTGAATTAAATTGCTGCTAATTACTAAAATATATGAATTAAAAGTACTCCTAAAGTGGAGTGTTCACCACACACTCCCCTTCCCTCCTTTTTTATAAAGTTTTATTTCCAATTAACACAACTAACATGTGTTAATAATATTATTGACACTAATATGAAAATTGGTTCTAAGAAATTTGATAAAATATTGAAGTTATTTTGTGAAAACTATGAAAATGAAAAAAAAAAATCTTCTCCCAAAAATAAATTACTTACTATTTCTAAACTTGGAATTGAATAAGAGATAAAAAACAGTGATGGTAAAATTGGTAGTAGAAAAACAATTATCCTTATCATTAATCGGCTTAGCCGATTAATCGGTCGATTATAAACAGCCGATTAATCGGTAATCGGCCAATTTGCTTATCGGTGCATCCCTAGTTTCAATGTGCTCTCAATCCTCTAAAATACAAAGTTCAGTACAATACAGGGGGATTCAAAAGTCACCAAACTCATTATACTAAATATTTTATTTTAAAAATTGCTATTAATTTGAAGTACAAACAGTCGCCGATGGACTTGGTAACAGAAGTTTTGCTTTTATTGAATAACGTAATGAGAATGAGTCCACAAAAAATAATTTTTCGGAGATATCACTACAAAACTTTAGTGGTCGTCACTCGTCAAAATATGTTCCTTGAGCATCTTCACATTTCTACAGGCGACGTTTCCACGTTTCGTGCGCTCCCTGGAAGTCACCAACCGAAACATCCTTCAGAGCATGCGTGCAAGCCCTTTTGACATAATCTAGGGTCTTGTGGTGGCAACCTTTGAGGGTGGTTTTCACTTTTGGGAAAAGGTCTGCTGGGGGGGGGGGGGGTCAAGGTCGAAGCTGTATAGAGGCTGTGGAAGATCTTTTGAAACGGCCGCACGGTTTTGTTTTTGAACGTCCGTTAAGACTTTGAGCACGAGTTTGTAGCAAATCTTCCTCATCCCAAGATCCTCACTGATGATTTTGTGCACAACTATTTTATCAATTCCTAGCTGTTCTGCGATCATGCGAACACTTAAACGCCGGTCTGTTTTCAGCCAATTTCACACACGTTGTTTGTTTTCTGCGGTTCTTGATGTTGACGTGTAACCTGCACGGGGTTCGTCGTCCACGCTCTCCCGGCTTCTTTAAACATTTTGTGCCATCTAAAACTTAAGCTTGTAATAAGCTTTCCCCGCCGTACGCTTGCTGAATCATTTCCACTCAAAACTTGAACTCTGTTCAATGCTTTGTCACATTTTGAGCTTACACACACACTTTTCTGAAGACGTCTACGCCACGCGTGATCCCGCCTTAACTAAAGCCAGCAGGCGACTGCCGAGTGAAGCAATGTCGAGGGACACACTACCGACTACAACCTGTCGAAGAGCCCTCTGGCGTACATCCGCGTCAGGACAAAAATATTCTCATAAATACACACCTTGTATAATGTTCAAGTTGATAATGTCATCAAATTGGTGAATTTAACTGTATGAGCTGAAAGTTATTTTGATATAACTTCAACATTAGAAGCTTATGTTATTCACTAAATACACTGCCTCTGTCCCAATGTGTGTGTGTGTGTGTGTAGATTTTAAACGGCACTGCCCTGGAGGAGCGATCGCGCACCTGCAGGGGCGGGTGGAAAGAGGTGGTCGTAGAGGCAACCAGTCGAAAATCAAAGGAAGCAAACTGTGGTCAAATGAAAGTAATTAGCGATTTGTTGATTGCTTAAATAAAAGCAAATCCCTCTGCTGAGTGGGTTTGGAACACCAACCTTTTAGTTAACTGCTACACGCTATGGCTGGCAAGATATGGCCCCCAACTTAGTGAATAAGTATGACTATGACTGATAATTATTAATATGAATAATTAATAAAGAAGAAAAATCTTAAAACTATCCTGCTGACCAAGGAAGAGATAGAAAGGCAAACAGCCGGTTGACCGGCGGAAATGAGCGCATCTAGTTGTTTCCAGGGACGCTAGCTTTTGCAGATGTGGGCTAGCCTCTATTAAACTGAATCATATTGAAATGAGAAAACATCGTATTCAATTTTTACCTTTCTCCCTCAATTTTTGGACTCGTCTTAGCTGGACGTTTGCCAATTCCGCAGCAGCCGTGGGCAGACAGTGTAATGGGCTGTCTATAAATGACGTAACGCTTTGAGGAGGGTTTAGTTTCACGCAATAGCGACTTTCTAACAAGGGGGAGGGAGGGGTAGCAAGAAGTGGGACATATCATGCATTTTTGTACCAATATACAGGGTGTCCACTCCTATCGTGGACCAATAGCTAATTTCTAAACCGTTAGAGATACGCATATAGTTCATTTAGGAAAAAATCTCCAAATTACGAAAGGAATTTTGGGTCTATTCAGTGTTTTTCAAAAAATCAAATTTTGAAAGAGTTATGAAATTTAAATTTTTATACAGCCCCCCAGTCCTATCAATCATATTTAGTAAAACATTCTTGACACTGTAAAGTTTAAAACTAAAAAAAATCACTCTTCTACCACAAAAATTGAACGAGTTATGACGTTTAGAAAAATCAAGATTTTGCATTATTTCATGACGTCATCGAGAGATCACTAAAGGGACCGTATGCGAAATCCTTCAAAATCTTGATTTTTCAAAACGTCATAACTCTGTCAATTTTTATGGTAGAACAGTGATTTTTTTTTAGTTTTAAATGTTACAGTGTCAAGAATGTTTTACTAAATATGATTGATAGGACTGGGGGGCTGTATAAAAATTTAAATTTCGTAACTCTTTCAAAATTTGATTTTTTGAAAAACATTGAATAGACCCAAAATTCCTTTCGTAATTTGGAGATTTTTTCCTAAATGAACTATATGCGTATCTCTAACGGTTTAGAAATTAGCTATTGGTCCACGATAGGAGTGGACACCCTGTATGTTATTGAAAAACAGAGTGACGTATGGCAAAAAGGGGAAGGGGTCAAAAATTTTGAAAAAAAAAAAAAAAAAAAGCGTGACATCATTAACGAACATCTCTAATTTAGTTCAGTTTTTTTTCAGGCAGGTATGAAAGTATTTTAGTGACAATTTTATGGTTTATTTTGCTAAGTATATGTTAATTTTTGAGTGTTGGTTTTAAAACGGTTATTACGAAGATTAGAGTAACAATTCCAGCGTAGCTTATATACTGTAATAGGCGATTCTCTGTAAACTCGTAATTTCCTATACAAAAGGTGTCCGGGCATATTTTTTTAGCCTCTTCGAACAATTATAATACTATTGCTCAGGAAGTGAATCTATTATTTTGGTTCAAAACAGAGTCAATTGAAATGTGTGTGTTTCTGATAAATCATGAAAGGGGCAAGTCCCCTGCCGTATTGCTAGGCAGGGGATTGTTGCTAGGGCATTGTGTATTTTCCCTCATATGCGTAGTATCTGCAAAATAATTGGAACATAATTAGTTACAAAACTACCGATAAAATTAGACACAAATCGTGGAAATAATAAAATGTTTGATAATTAAACTAATTAACATGAACAAAATCACATACCAGAGAATTGTTTTCGCAACGACCAAGATACATACTTTCATCACAAATGTGGCTCTGAAACTAAACAAGGTGACGTTTCAACACCGTTCCAACAATTTCGGCAATTAATACTGATTGCGTTTAAGTTCATGTCAAAAACCACTTGCACGAGTAACAGATTTCTTCTTTGCAGATTTGAATTTTCGGCAGTTGAAGTGTTTGAAAAAACTTATGACAATATTTAGTTTCAGAAATACGTAACTAGAACTTATTTCATAAAAATATAGTTGTATTATTCTATTTTCAGATATTAATTGCCAAACTTATGTAGTTTTTTTTCTTCTTTTTGAAATATTACCTGTAAGTGTAAGAGTATAGGTTTGGGACAGCCAGGGGACTGTGTTTTAAGGGCCGAGATAATTTTCAGAAAAAAAAAATGCTATCGCTCCAAATACAATTGGCCTGTAAATTATTAATGCTTTATTTGAATTAAGAGGAAAAATCACTTCATTACACTTTATTATTTTTAAGATACTCTGTCCGGACAACCAATAACGAGAAAACAGAGAAACGCCCTAATATAATTGCTGACCCTTTATCTGAAGGACGCTGAATTTTTTGCAGAGTTACTCCCCAAGAATGGAAGTTTATCGCTCAATTTACCGAATAAAGTAAGTGTACGATCGAACAGAATTGCTATGAATAATTAATGTAAAATAACCATATTAAAATTGAACAGCAGATAGAAAATTTTGCTCGCAAGTGGGATGCACACAATTTAATTCAGTATTTCTTTATTTAAAAGGAGATATAAAAGTATTTTATTGACATTTGATGGGAAGTGAAGGGCAAGATAAATGAAAAAGCAAAACTTATGAAAAATTAATTGGCTCTCTTCAAACATGTTTTTTAAATTTCAAGTCAAAAATGTGTCTCAATAATTAATTAAACTCCCGTTGAAAGAACTTAATTAAACTCTATTGATCTAAGGATGGTACACATTTTCTGTTTGCTTAGAGAGTATATAATTCTACACTTTCTTTTTTCAATGGAGGAACGACTGTTGATTTTTGACACTAATGAAAGAAATTATTCTTTTTCATTTAAAATGTTTAATAAGCTTATTTATTAAAATGCATGCTCATGGTATGTTATTTAAAACAGTTTTTTTTAAACCATTCATAGTGAAAATACATTATTAAAAATTACCTGCATTTATGCATGCTTAAATATAACCAAGTAATGATACTTCTTTCGAGATAGTGTAAAATATACATTCAACGGTTTAAAACATTTTTTTTAATAATTTAGAGTGAAAATACATTATTCAAAAATATCTGAATTTATGCATGATTAAATATAACCAAGTAATGATAGTTCAAGATAATGTGACGTATACAATCAGCATTTCATTAAACATGGAATCACTTAAGCTTAATGAACTAAGAAAAACAATGTTATCTGGGTGCATGCATTTATTTAAATCTCTTAAATGCATTTTCTTTCGTTTTAGCTGGTAAAAACATTTGCTCCTATATAATTCATTCTGAGCTAATAATTCTTGTTTATTTCAGATTAATTGCTTTTTTTCTTAAAAGCAAACACATTGCTTCAAAGCATTTCTTATTTCATTGTGTTTCACGCTGCATTTACCATGCTTTTATTGGTTAAAAACAATCTTCAAACAGACTGTAACTGCTATATATTAATTCATAATTAATTCATAAGTTCTTTACTATTTTCGGCCATTTTTGGAGGGAATGAATTTTGCCTTGAAAGAAATCCAGTTTTTGAAGCGTGAAGACTCTCCGCGATTCCTGTCACAGGATCTTGATTTACTCAAAATATCTCTGGTCTCCTGGTCAAAAATTCAGTCACGAAATGTATCTAAAACCTCATCGCTCAACCGGAATGTTTTGTAAACAGTTACAGCTGCGAATGATTTTCTTTTTCGCGAAGCGCTAGAGTTGCGTTCTCGTTTCCATTTTTGCTAGTAATCGCATATTTTATCTATGCTTTTGGCGTTGTTTTTACTAGATACTTCGCTATGAATCTAGATAAAAGTTTAATTATCTCATCACAAATAAATTAAGTATTGAATGTCTGCATTGGAGCAGAGCCCCCGTTTAAGACAACTCTTCTTTAATATTGCATAGACTATGACAAAGTAGAAGAGAACTTTCTACAATTTCAAAAATAGCTTTCAAACAGCAACTTAAGAATGATTGAATACAGTTGAACCTTGTTAATTTGAATACGCTTAAACAGAATTATTGCTTAGACGATCTACATTTCCGATCCCTGCCCAATGCTTTGAAGTGTATTGTTCTTCAGATGGACGATTTTTGTTTGAAAAGGCCATATGGAATTCGTTTTAACGAGTTCGACTGTTATGCAATGAGCAGCGTGTAGTATTAACAATTTTTTTTTCTCCTGAAATAAAAAGTTAGAAATTTATCTCACAACAGTGCCAGGAGAAGACAGCACGGGACCTTCTAATTTTATATTTAACGTCAAATAAACTAAAAAAATTAAAATGAGGTAAATTAAACCCGCATAGCAAATTAAAATAAACTACAGTACTAAATGATCTAAAAGAATAAAATTAATTAGGCTGGGAGGAGGAAAAAAAAAACCAAGTTCTTACTGCTGACAAGAAACAAAAGACGTCATGAAATGAGGTCTTACTTAAGAAAAAAATAGTTCCAGAAACAATGTATTTTTCAAGGAACAAAAATTAGCTGAAAGAAAAGTAATAGGAAGCTTTCATCGAGCACATCTTTCCACCCATCGCATTTATCAAATGCCTTTAATCAAGTAAAATAACAGAAAGTAAATGAAAGCGAGATTCTGGAGGAAATATTTTATCACGAAGAGCGAAAAGATATGAAAAGAAACATATGTTACATATTAGGCCGGAATGAGGGATTCAGCTATCTCGTGGAATGCGCCAGCTGAAGAAAATGACTTTTTCTAAATGAAAACAAGAATTGCGGCAGTTCAATTAAGTGATATAGGCTTTTTCTATGAATAAAAATGAGATAGTTAAGGAGTTGTTTCTGTTGATTGTTAATTACTTAATTGTAAGTAATGTTTTCTCCATTACCGTTTATTAGTATAGTAAAGCTAAACATTCGGTAGAAACTATCACTCTTTATTATCTATTCTCAGTCTCCAAAATTAGGGTAATGTTGAGCTCAGGAAGCATACGTAACATTTAAACGTTTCCTGAACGTTTTAAAGTGGTTGTCACAACGTTAACAACTATTGTGCAACGTTTATGAAACGAAGTGTGCAGCAATTTGGGAAGCAAATTTCGTGCAGTCAAAACCTTTAAAGCCACAGTGACTAAATAGAACCCTCAGATGAAAATCGAGGGACTGCCCCGAAATGTTGCTGTAAAGTCACCAACAGGTTGCACTAAGCAAAGGATGTTCTACCACAGCGACGTTACATAGTGCCATTGCAGTGACGTCTTCGTAATGTCACATATAAATTGTTGCAGCGACGCAGCAGTGAAGGCCTACGGAGCATTTTACCAATGTGTCACAGCGTGACTCTTGTGACCTTTTAAGACGTCACAATTATGTAGCTGTGTGACTTGTGACTATGGTATCTCGCAAAAGGTTGATGTTGTATTCAACCGGTTTTGAACTACACTCATCCAAGGATGAGGGCCAACAATCTAGAGGGAACTTTATACCTATTTTGATTTATGACACGTAGGTTGTTCAATAAAGAGGGATCATATTTTTTTATGTGAATAAAAACATCATAATACATAAAAAAAATGTATGTGTAGTGGGATATGTTGAGACTGGACCACCAAAATATAAGGGTCATGGCATCAGTAATATGACCTTGGCAGTCCTCCAAGTACACATAGTTTTGTTTTTGCAATGTAGAAAAATGGAAGTGACATGCAGCAAACAAACAATACGTTGCTTTAATTTTTTTCTCCCTTAAATACCCGCAGATGAAGTATATGTGATGTTACAGAAAGTTGGTGGTTTGTGCGTTCTTCTTTATAGCTCGAATAGAAGTTCAAAATGTTTAAAGCTGGGAGAGAATCAGTTTCAAAGGAAGGGAAAATTTGCGCTCCAGTACCTTTTCCAACTGAAGAAATCATAACCATCTCTGCTGTAAGAGTGATGATTCACAATGAAAGATTTGCCGCAAAGAATTTGGTTCCGACTAAAGTTTGTTTTAGGAAAAGCTGCAGGTGATACATGTTTGTGCTCAAGAGATTCTACGACTTCTCACTTCCGACGAAAAGAATGTTGGTGTGGAGGTTAACTCGTTGTCTTCCGTCGTCCACACAGCCCTTTCTTATTTCCCAAATGTGAAAAACACTTCTGGGAAAGCGTTTCTCACTTTCAGAGGTAGTAGCGGAAGCTTCGGGAAGCGATTTTGAAGGATGTGTTCAGAATTGTCTTCCAGCATGTCATTGAAGGTCTTAAAAAGATATGACAGAAGTGGATTATATGTAATGTGGGCGATTTTGAAAAATTCCATAAAAATTTTGATAATTAGTTCACATAATTATGTTTTACTACTTTGTGATGATTCTTTATTGAACGGACTTTGTGAAAAAATTATTTATCGGTGTGTGAACAAGAATTCCCCAACTTGTCCCTTCCTTGTTAAAATAAGGCCGTCGTTTCGGAAAATCCTCTTTGGAATATGACCAAGAGTCTCCAAAAGTCCTGCTTTCGGATTTCCAATCAGTTGTTCTAAAATTGTCTTTTGGATCATCCGATTGCAATAAACAGGTAGAAGTGCAATTAGACTGCATACAAAATTTAACCGTCTACGGCTGATAGTTTTGAACAAGATACATACGCACATTCGGATAAAACTCGTTAAAACTGTTTCTTGAATGGTCAGAATCAAGGTTTGAAAAAACCAGTTTTTTTTTGAAAAAGCCCAGCCCGCCTGGGTTTTTGACCAAAAACTCTATTTTTTCGGGTTTTTGATGAAAAACCAGGGCTTTTTCGGTTTTTTTCACGAATTATTCAATTGAAGTTAAAAATTAGAAATAATTATTGCTAATTTTGACCTTCTAAGTATTTAAAAATAAATAAATAAATAAGTTAAATTCATGTGCAGTTTTATTTCTAATGCCTAATAAGTTGTCAAGAAAGGAAGATGGCAATTTCTGGACCAAGTACTGACCAACACTAAATATTATAACAAACTAAATATTAAATCTAAATTGATCAACACCAATTTCTAGGCTTAGTATGGATCAAAATATTCGTAATATTTAGTTTGTTTCTGAAATAAGTGTTTTCAATATGCAATAAATTTTGGAAAAAAACCCACTTTACCGACATAGTGGGTTTTTTCAAGTGGCCCCGCCCAAAAAACCCAGGCGGTTTTTTTCGGGCAGGCCCGTTTTGGCGAACCCTGGTCAAAGTGGATGTTTCTGTCTGTCACACGTTCGGTACGCTCATAAGAGCATATGAACGAAAAAACTGAAAATGCGTTCAGGAGCGATTAAAATAAAAATTTAGGTTGAAATTTCAGTAGAATTTTTTTAATAGAGAACCTCCTTTCCATAATAGCAGCAAGTAAAAAAAAAGTGCCTACTTTAAGTTCATTTTGAGCTTTATGAGTACAATTCTAATCAACGTAAAAAGATTTGACTTTCTGAAATTTATTTCTCGTTAAAAGGATTTCATTAGAAATTTACTATGCTTCATTCTTTCCCATAATGACGTTTTCTGAGTAATATAATAAACTTTGAAACAATGAAAAAAATGTAAGCCATGGTATTTTCTTCATTATTTCAAAACAAATCAGGATAGCACTAAAAGGAGGAAACCAGCGAAAGCACTAGAGAATTATAAAACTTCTTTATCTATTCATGCAATTTTTCTGGCTCTTAATTAAGTAATTTCCGAGGAATTTTTCCATCCCTGACACATTTTTATACTAGAGTGTTTGAATAGAAGAAATTTTGTGAGTTGTTGAATACTCGTATAATTTTATCCGCACTGTTGAATTCTGTCTTGTATAAATTTTGAATATTCAATTTGAGTAAAATCTTTAAGGCCACTGAATTTGTTTTGAGAAATTGAATGTCTCTTAAATTGAAGATTAAATTAGCATCTAAGTGATAATTGAAGGGCTTGGGAGATGAAGGGGTTATGTGATAAAAAGGAAATTGCGAGTAACTAAAGTTTAACGTTTTATTGTTGCAGTTGTTGCATCTTTTTTTTTTTGGTTTAGTTAAGTGAGCGAATGAAGTTGGTCGAATGACATCTACTTTTTGATGCACCAAGTTTTATTTGCTTACCTGTATTCATTGCTTACCATTGTCCAGAGTGTGTTTTCAAAAAATGTAACTTAGCTCCTTCATTCGCCGAACAATTCAATTAGTAAACTTAAATACACTGTTTTTTCCAAGTAATTACATATTTACAAATATGTTGCTTTATTTTTTAACAATGAATATTAATAAGTAACAACGAACTAATCTTTAAATTCCTCTTAAATTCATTTCAGATATATATACACACGAATAAAGTTTACTGTTTAAAACTGAAAGGGCCATGCTCCACATGGACGTAAAGCAGAAAAATTAGGCAGAAGCTGTAAATTGTGACTTCAATGGTGTTTCTCTATGCACGAATAACTTCGATTATACGAGTGTCTGCTGCCATTCATATTTCGGTCGCGTTATACAGCCATCACTGCGATATAACTGTGTTCTACAGTAAAAGCAGCAGAGATAAACTGTAAAACTAGCTATTTCACAGTTTATAACTGTAAAACTAGCTATTTCACAGTTTATTACTGTAAACTAGCAATATTACAGTCTATTACTGTAAAATTAGTAATTTTACAGTTTATTACTGTAACATTAGCTGAATTCTACTGTAAGAACATCTATTATTTAGTGTTGTATATTTGTACATTGTTAGTATCCCAAGACTTCTATCCTCTCAAAGTAAGCGTTCCTTAAAATTTATGCTTAATTTCTGACATCATAATTAAAATGACAGCAAGGTAAAGTAAATGATGTATAAAGTGAGTGCAACAACTGGGTTTCCTGCATTACAAATAAATCAACTTCTGCTCCTCTCTGAGCTGTTTTTAATTACTGCAACTATTTTCTCGTTTACTTACAAATTAATTAATTTTCTTGTCAAACGTTGTAATTTTTGCATCCTCGCTAATGAATTTCTTCAGCAATTAGGTTCTATCCCTACATATGATGACTGCAATATATTTTTTTCAAAGGAAGCTTGTTCATAACGTGCAAAAAAAAAAAAAAAAAAAAGCTGACAAAGTTTCCGCAGCAGTTTTTCACCAGGTCCAAAGAAAATGAGAAAAGATGGCCCGCGGAATTCCCATAAAAAGTGATTTATCAATGGATGAAGGATGAATTGTCAAATGCATCAAGAAGAGGCTACAGTGGATATTAGAAAACTCTGAAGATTTGGAGCTGCCCTCTATTCAATTCTACATATTTAATATGAAACTTCTTTAAATCATATAAGAGACATTCAATAAAAATCCCTTCAGTTTTTCTGCGTTAGCAAATGAAAATTGATGCATATTTTTTTTTTGTAGAGAATTGAAGATTATAAAGCAGTTACGAACAAACTTATGATGTTTACCTTGTAATATCAATAATGTTCGAACAAATATATGTATCATAAAAAGTTGATTTGTACCATTTTATTTAATCATTACTTTCAACTTGCTTTTAGAGACATTGTAACTCACGTAGATATGTTAAGGCCAAATTAGTAATGTAATTAATATTGATATACATACATTAAAATTATTTATGCTTAGTTAAAATGCAGAACATGCTTATTCGTCTGTAGACGCAATAAGACTTGCTAATAATGTACTTAATAAGCATAAGTTTCCTGAAACGTCAATTCTTTTCATTAGTTAACGTAACACTAGTACTTATTGTAGGGGAAGACGCGACAAGTTGACAACCTTAATAGTTCTTATTTTTTACGCTCGTAAAAAAAATCAATTGATGCTTTGTCTCCTGAAATTCCTGAGATGAATTTTGATTAAAAAAGCTTTATGAAAAATATAAAATGGTTTTAAAATTTAATGACATATCTAGCCTTTTTTAGAAAATAAAATTATTCGTTATCTTGCCCCAATACGAGGCAAGATGACGTTTTTTACGCTGTAAGATGATGACTTCGATAAAGATACTATGAAACAAATGTATTGGTAATAATGGAGTATTTATCATCCTAACACATAAATGGTTGTCCCATTTTTTTTTGCTAGGCACTGACGAAAGGGGCTATTATTGTCTTTAAAACTAGTATTCTTCTTTAATCGACTCGTTTGTGCTTTTAAACGTTATAAATACTTTTATTCAGGTGTATTATTGTTCATACTACTTAGGTGAAAATCAATTACCGCTATTCCGTGACAGTTGAGGGGCATTGCCTCTGCTTTTGTTCAACAACTTGTGACTATTTCATTTCTTTGCAACAACTTGTTTTCATTTTATAACTGATTGTATGTTTGTCGCTTATTTTTTGAGATAGAGCGTATATCTCACAATAAAACAATTTGCTTTCGAGTATGAAGAAGTAATATAACAGAAATCTTTTACGCATTTAAAGCACATAATTACGAGTAACTAGAGTCAGTAATTATTCGTAAAAAATGTCTGAATGCTTTGAAGTAGGGGAAGACCGCCTATATTGGACCCCCTAAGAACAGGAGGCCTGTGTCGCTCAATGTGAAGCAAAACAAAAATGCAAAATAGGGCATCGTAAGCTAAATTTAATCAGGAACCGCCCTAGGAGCTTATATTTTCTGAAAATATGAAAATTATTTTTTAAAAAATTATCTTACAAAAAGTTGCAAAAGTCCAATTTAGGAATATATGCGCCTAAATTGAACCATGCGCTTCCTAAATTGGACCGTACCAGGAAATCATAGAATAATTTATATTTGAACTATACAGCTTTTTTCCAGGATTTGCAATAGAATTTCTTTTGCTTCGGCCTCACTTAGGCAGTGTTGATAAACTCGCCGATGGCATTTCATACACTTAATCATGTTTTGCACTTCATCTCTATGACAAATATTGCAATAACAATTGTTTTGTGCAGTTTCTTGCTTCTTCTTGTGTGACTTTTTCTGTTCTATGCCTCTTTTATACGGCGTTAGAATGATTGCTGAGATAGCCTTCCTTTTTGTTCCTTCTATTTTTTTAGGCAAAGGTGATATGTGAGCCGGCTTTACAAAATCATAGTTAGAGTTGACAATCATGTTTTGATGAGAACTATCCGCCGATTCTGCAGAACTTGTACTAATTTAAGTCGTAGCTAGTTCTTGTACATGGTGTACAACTTACACCGAACATGTAACCTGTTCACTTTGAGTAGTTTTATCTGGACTACTTGCCTCTAATTCTGCTGCAGCCAAGTCAATGTCATTAAACACATGTCAATTAACAGGCCAAACTCCTGTTCTTTGGAATCAACTCACAGCATTTGCCATGGCCTTGATTGCGGTTTGCCCATAAGAGTTACCAAACAGTTCTCCTATGCGATATTGGGTAATGGATCTCATTGGATGTTCTCGCATCCATGTATCACATGCTCGATTAAAATATGTAGACAGAGACTGAATAAAGACCACATCTACGTGCATGATGTGCTTAAAGAGAAAGCATTATTATATCGTTCTCGTTAGCCAAGTTTATTGCATCAATGTTCTTTATGTAAGTGCTGTGCCTATCCATTAATAGAAGGACATTCTTTTTACATTGCTTGGCTTAACAGTTTTGATGAAATGTTGTATCAATTGTGTGAATTATCGTTTGTGATCCAACCTTTTTTTTTGAACAAGCATATTGCTCACCAGGGATGCTTTTACGATAAGTTCATACATGGAACGTAATCTTTTGAAAATAAGCATGGGGAGCTTGCAATTCTGTTGCACTCATGCAGCAAATAACCAGTGTGTTTCTACCACGTTCACCACTCATTACTGCTCCAACCTGGTGTTTACCTCTATACGTCAATATATTTTGGGGCTTTTGGACAGTGAAAAGACCGGCTTCATCTACATTGAACATTTAGTAGCATATAATTGTTTCCTTTTAAAATCTTTTCGAAAATATCGAAGAATTTCATATTTTTCTCTCGGTAAACCAGCATAAATTTTATTTAAGTTAATAACTATGTTTAACAACCTGAAACTGCAGCTTAATGGATGAAGAGGAAAAAAAAACATACATTTTAAGAACTTGCAGCTTCTGCTTGATAAAATGTGCTTGATATAAAAGTTTAAATGAATATCGTGATAGGTGTTAAAGTATGCTTAAAATAATTTTAACTACGCTATTAAATAACTCGAGTCACTTATTTTATGTTACGATTAATTAAAAGTCTTGTTTAAAATCATATTCTTAAATTGGACCACCGGTTCAATATAGGAAAATTTTTTCGGTCCAAATAAAGGAAAACACGCCATTTTTTATTCTTCAGCTCATTGCTTTGTCAAAAATTATCACAATCACGCATGTAAATACATCGATGTAATCCTTATCAAACGCAGATTATAATACTGTAACAACATTTTACCTAAATTCACAAGTTTTTGAGTTATCCTTCTAGAAACAAGTCTGCGAAATAAGATTTCGCACGTTTTCAACACAAATCTAGCCGTAACTAACGCTAAACAGTTTGAAGACTGGTGAAACTTCATACACATTGGTTTTATTCCTAAAACATTATATTTTTATTGTTAAAGTGTAGCATGGATCTCTATACTAGATTTTAAGCCCGAGGTCCAATTTAAGCAGTGGTTCAATATAGGCGGTTTTCCCCTAAATAAAGCATGCTATTAAAGAAAGATGAATAAAAAATAGCCCAGGTTTTAGCTTACGGGCTTGAGGATGACAAGCATTTGGAACGAAAACCCAGTTCATCTCATAATGTGCTAATGCATAGATCACTACGTTAAACAGTCTATAATATTTTAATTTCTTTTTTTTTAAATTTCCTCTTAAAAGACACGAATGTGCATGGAATAATTATTTTTCTAATTTTTTCTCCACAATTGATGCTCCAAAATATTCTCAGCACTGGAGTTTTAGTTTTCATTGAAGTAGATTGCTTCAAGCAAACTGCATAAATTAGAGACCGGCCTGTCTATGAACGAACACGTCATAATTTGTAAGAAAAAAGAAGGTTTACAAAAATTTTGAGATGAATTTGCTGTAACTACTTTCTTCTATACATTTACAGAAAAAATACTACTAGAAAAT
>JAXGGA010006192.1:0-71635 GCA_038373865.1 Uloborus plumipes
AAAGGAAGAAAAAAAAGAAAGAAAAAAGGAAACTGGTGAGAAATGTAAAATAAAGTAAAATAATAATAATAAATATACAAATAAATTCTTGAATTAAATAGCAATACTAGCAATGGTTAAATTAAATTTATAAATAGATTAATGCATTAATTGAAAAAAAAACATCGTGTTTAGTTATATTTTTATGTAGTTGGCATTTTTTTCTATTTGCTAGTTTTGAGATATTTTCCAATGTATCTTTGAGTTCAATCATAGGACGGGCTATCTTCGACACTGTCACTCGATAAATTGTTTCAGTTTTATTAAATATTTGATTAATATAAAAACACAATATTGATGTGGGAGTACCGTGTTATAGTTGTAATATTTGAGAACATCGTGAGGAATCGACAATTCAATAGAAATATTATTAAAGGAAGACGGGAAGGCAACTAGTTCAATAAAAGACATTTCTCGGACTTCATAACAATCTGTAATTTATATTGGGATTTTAAAACGTTCATAGATTTATTTTATCTTAGCTGTATTTGGCTACGTAGTAAGCTGTTACCGATGCCTTTTCTTTCCATTTTGAGCAGTTGTAGTTTTTTTTCTTTTTTTTTTCATTTAAATCGAAAGTTAAAATTTAAAACAAACATTGTTTTTTAAGACAATGTTATGTAAAAGTTTGTTAGAATTGGTCGAGGGTTATGATATTGTATGACGTGAAATGTATAAAAAAAAGAGTTATTTTTACCCTCGCATAATGGTATTCAATAGTACGATGTTGGTGATTGGAAATTCAATTAAATTGCTAAATGTAATTAATTAGTGATGATTGTTCATCAGGTAAGGTTCCCTTTGAGATTCCTGAGACAAAATTAGCAATAAATCGATTAATAAAACGAGCATTTTTAATAGAAAAAAACCTTTTTTTTTTTGCTGTTAAAGGCAGTAAAACGATCTGCAATTCGAAGCTTAATAATGAACGATCTTTTCTCATGCAAATATTCCGACTGTAATTCGTACATAAAAAAATTCAGACCCAGATATCAAGTGTTTACTGCAGGAAAGTAAGAATTCTAATTACTTCATTCAATTCATATGATCTCTTTCACGTAATTAAAGATGTAATATGAACTTTGTTCAAATCAGGCTTAATTCACATTTCTAGTCAAAGTGGAGGATCTAAGAAGGAAATACCTCATTAAAAGTAAAAAGATTACTTTCCAAGATCTCGTCAACGCAATTACGGTTTTGATCTGTAATGAAATTCCTACTGTATGCATAGCCAATGCTACTTTTTGTGGTATGAGAGTTATTTTTCAGTTCATCAAAGTAAAGATTCATTGGGAAAGTGAACAAGATTTGGTTTATGATAGTATTGCTGTTCGTGTAATATAAACATCATTTACCTAAAAAATAGTGAATTTTCTAATTTGTTTGCTTTATTTCAGGAAAATTTTGACATTATGGTCTAATAAAGCAGTTGATAAAGTTTAAGTTAGGGCATTCAGTTTTTCCCCCGTTTGAATATTTAAGCGTCAAAAAAAAAAAAAAAAAAAAGTTTAGGTCAAAGTCTGTTGCGTAAACCTGCCCCGTACCTGGGGCAAGTTTACGCATCAAGCGGGGCACGTTTACGCAAGTTATCAGTGGTTCCAAGAGGTGAAGGAATTAATAGGGAAAAAGTTAAACGTTTTATTCATAACTTGAACATAAAATCAAGGGGGTTTCTAACTAAAATATTTAAAAGATCATTAAAACCTATTTTTTCAGTGGTTTATTTTAATAGGTCTACTTATTTTTCTACTTACTATTGTACTGACTTTGATTGGTCTCTTCTATTCATTTTATTATTCGTAAACCATAGTACTGGACTCTGGACTCATTCCTATGAGCTTTATGGCCCAAAAAATTTACACTTAGTAACCTTTTTTATTAGTGAAATAATCGCATGATACATATGATTAGAGTCGCTTCGCAGGTCCTCAATGCAAAGTAGTGTTTTGACTTTATCTCACTTACAAAACGGCACTTTTCTTTTTTTTGACGTTTGACTTAAGTCTGTTATTTTATTTTAGCATAATGTCTTACAGTCTTTAAAATAAAGAACGTTTATTATGAGCAGAATAGTCAGTAAATGTAAAGAGGAGAAGGCGTGGAGACATAACTGTGATTGTAAGCTGCAAGAGACGAATAGCTTAGGGCCCTGCTCCACATCAGCAAAAAACGCGAGGGTAAAGCAGAAACGTAAACTGGATTAAATGCTATTTCTATGGAAAGTACCCGGATTTTCGGTTTCTGCATTCGGTTTCGGTCGCGTTTTCCGCTGATGTGGAACAGGGCCTTTACTCAATTAAAACTTAAATGATGATTTGCAAAACGAAATAGCCTGAAAATATGAAAAAGGTTTGACACAGTGCGGTTAAAAAAAGCTTCAGGCTCACGTTTACGCAGTAAGAGCTTGCGTAAAAGTGCCTCGTTGTAAATGCGTAAACATGTCCCGTCGCCTTGTTTGGATATATTTTTAACGTGCAAGGAAATTTAATACCATTTTTGTTTAGACGAGTACTATTCTCAAACAAGAATAAAGTGCTGCTAATATTCATATATGTTTATTTTTATCAATAAACACATATATGAATCCGCCTTGTTTGGCCGACGCCTTGTTTGGATATATGTGTTTATTTTTATCAATGCATATTAGTTCACAATAAGTTCAAAACAAAATTTTCTCAGGTTGGTAAAAAACAGGTTATCCTCCCCAAAAAGCTATACCAAAGCTCGACAGAAGCGTAAAAACTCGTGAAATTACTTTTCAGGGATCTGTAACAATCTGCCATGCCTGGTGATACATCAATTATAACACGTTTCGAAAAAAGAGCACTGTGCACTTGCCCCGGTCTACCGTAGATATTTTAAAACACTATTTACAATTGCATTTAATGATTAAATATATTGTGCACTTAATGAAACTGTCTGGAGTAACTTTAATGATTTCTGCTACTAAGACATGTTTGTTAGTAGCTGGTTACAAGAACACGATCGAATGTACTTATAAATTGATTATATGTAACAAACATTTTGGCAACTATTTTGTATATCAGCATTTTAAATGTAGATATCTTTAATTCACTTAGAAATTTATTTTGTGTAGTATGCCATCATTATTAATGCAGCTGAATCTAACAAATGCAGGGGATTTTCTGTCTTAACAAATAACTCTTTATGACCTGATCCGGACAATAACTAGGATAATCCAAAGACAGTGTTACATTCATGAATAAAATATGAGCGGCGTTTTGGTGAATAAATCTAGCCGCTTACTAAAGATTAATACAGCATATTGCAGTTCGCAAAATCGGGATCCATGCAAAGCTGATTGTAGCATGTGAACGCGGATTTATGACGGATGCAATTGCTTGAAATTTTCCTGTATATAATACAAACACACACACAAACATGCATCAGTTAAGTTTCAAACTTGATAGCTGCAAATTGCCATTGAATGAACACAAGGAGTTTCGTTTGTTCTCAATTTGATTACGAATTGTTACATCAACTTGGTTTATTGTCAACTTTTAACTGTTTCAATTTTTTTGAATTAGCTTTTTTATTTGCTGTGAATTATTTCGAGTATATTTTGTAAAGAACTGATGACATAATGCTTACTGGTATTAATTGGTAATACATATTATGTTTTAAAATTAAAAGTATCTGTAAAAATGAATACATATTTCTACTGTTCAAATGAATACTTTCCAAAGTTGCTAGAGGGTTTTGTTGATAATGTGATTTTAAAAAGAAAGTAAATAAAAAATGTAAAATATAAAAATTGGCCAATTTGATGTTTTCGCAATATTTTGATTTAGGCAAATGTATAGTAATGGATTTATATTAATAGTAACAACCTACGTCCCATTTTAATGTTTAAAATATTTGCATATTCATCGACAAAAATTCAAAGAAAAGCTAGATTACTATTTTTTCAAGTTTAATTCGTATATTTATGTATGTTAGAAAAAAACCACCATTTAGTCCCGACCGAGCGTCAAATGGCTTTGACCTGTTCCCTGAACTGAAGCACGGGCTTGGGGTCTAGAAAGGCATCGTGCTTTCTGTGTGATGTGGAACTCAAAGACACCGTCAAAACTCACTTCCAATCATAGTCGGAAACATTTTACGAGGAGGCTATTATAAAGCTTGTACACACAGGTAGAACAAATGCTTCAATCTTCAAGGTGATTATGTAAGGAAGAAACCTACATTGTACTTTTGATAATAAAGTATTTTTTGTACATTCATCAGTTCTTTATTTCATAACCTTTCGGGCCATTAAAAAATCAACTTTCGTATAAATATACAAAAGAGGAATGAATACACGATACGAACTGAATTTGCTCCTATAGCTGGCATTATTTGTTTTTACACTGAGCGATGATATAGTTTTAAGTAAAGGAAACTAGGGAGGTTTAACGACACGGGAGGGTTGACACACCCTCTTTTTTTCATATTGAAACAATTATGTATATAACTGTTTTGCTTCATACAATAGCAAGCCATTCAGTAGACTGCCGTGGGCAGGTAAACGGCAGTATCTGCAAAAATGAGTTTTCGAGATAATTGAAGAAACGCGTTTTTGATTTCCCACAAAGATCAATAAAACATTGAACTTCGAACATAGGCGATACTATATGTTTATACCGATATATTTTTGGGGTAATCTATTGAATTTTGATTTTGCAAGCGCATAGAGAGATAAAGCAGATACTGCCGTTTACCTGCCCTTTTCACTCTAATTGTCATGCGGAATTGACTGGCAGTCGGCAGTAACTGCACAGTATGCTACTAAATGTCCAGTATTTACATATTCGACAACATGCGGAGTAGATATGTTATTACGAAATATATTATTGCATTGTGAATGATATGTTTTATTTAAAAATATACATAAATACCGTGTATCCACTTGATATAGATTTAATATAAACGAACGCAAAATATAATTAAAAAATATAATGAACTGTATTGTATTATGGAAAATATGAAGCAAAACTTGATGATTCTTCAGCCATTTTTACTTCCTTTTACTTTGTAAAGGAAGTATTGTGGTCACAAAGAAAATTTCACTCAAAATTCGGTCTAAATTTTGATTTTGCTCACCCCCGAATGAATGTTGAGTAGTTTTTTCGACCTATCAGCACTTGCATATGTACCTACTAATATATAAGCAGCCGAAATATCCTTTTCGACCATGCCCCAGTTAATTACGACGAGTTTTCTCGTGACGTCTGAATGTACGTATGCATGTGCGTATTTATGTATGTATTTTTGTATGTATGTGCGTATGTATGTATGTATGTATGTATGTCGCATAATTCAAAAACTATATGCCGTAGAAGCTTCTAGTTTGGTATGTAGGCTCTGAGGGTGGTCGTTGTGCACCTCCCCTTGTGGTTGCATTCGAATGTTCTCAAGGGGGTCTTTTACCCCTTTGTGGGGTAAATCAATGTTAATTTCAATGCAGATTGAGTGATATGATTTGGTGCAACCACTTGGCGATATATCGCCAAACTTTTGGTCGCCAAGTGTTTGCCGCCAAGTTGGCGACAAATTTGGCGAAAAAATGATTTTTTTTTAAATTTGGATTCAATTTGGCGCTATTGGGCACATTTTGCGAAAAATTCACTGAATCATGTTAAAATCGGCGATATTTAGAAAATAAATCATTGTAAAACATTATTTTGCATTGATTCGTGACAAACTAGGGATGTAAATGTTTGAATTGTTATCTTGCTCACACTAATGCACTATTTTAACACTTGAGGCATTTATTATGGAATTTAAACGTAAAAGGAAGTAGTGTGGCGTGCACACCAGATGTTTTAAAATTACTACAAATCAGTTAATGCTTTGTACTTTGCATCAAAACAAGAAATCACTTTGAGAAAAAGAGCGCTTGAAATGCTTGTTGTGCTGACGATTTTTTTCATAGTACTATTAAAAATGCAACAGCTAGGGATTAAACTGCAAAAACTATCGTTTGTTAGTATGAAAGCAACTGTAATTAAAAGAAAACAAAACAATGTAAATAAAATCATTTCATTGCTGCATTTTTGTTTGTCGTCTGCCAAGTTTGGCTTGTGTATCTTTGAAATCGTAAAAAATATTGTCTGCTAGTGGAGAGAAATTTTATTTGAAAGAAAAACATGCGGTATGGACCCCACACTACTTCCTTTTACGTGTAAATTTTTTTAGTAGATGCCGTAAGTGTTAAAATAATGCTTGGAATGAGCAAGATGACAATTCAAACATTTACGCCCCAAATGTACCACGAAACAAAGCAAGAAATGATTTACAACAATTCATTTTCTAAATATCGCCGATTTTAACATCATTCAGTGGATTTTTCGCAAAATACCGCCAATAGCGCTAAATTGAACCCTAACTCATAAAATATTTTTTTCGCCTAATTTGTCGCCAATTTGGCGATGTGTCACCAAGTTGGCGAAAAGCACTTGGCGACTAAAAGCTTGGCGATATATCGCCAAGTGGTAATGCCAATTTATATCACTTAAGTCTGCTTTGATATTAACACTGATTCACCCCCAAAAGGAATAAAACACCCCCTTGGGAACATTCAAGTGCAACCAATGACCTCCCATGACCTCCCATTAGGGCACCCCTACTTTCGCTTAGTTTAAGTACAAAGGAAAACGGTTTTTGCTGCTTGATGCAAGTTTTGCACAGCGATTCATATTATGTTCATCCTGCAGACATGCAGATACTGCCGTTTACCTGCCTACAGCAACGAAAAATGCAGTTACTGCTAATTACCATTGGTTAAAAAACATTTTTTTTCATCGGAAACCAAAAAAAGATGCTTGTACCATAAAACTAATGTAACATAGATTTCAAAAATGCAAAAAAATGAAAATCGAAAAATTTGCAGTTACTGACCTTTACCTGCCCACGGCAGTAGAATCAAAAGTTGTTGCTACTTCTTAGACATTTTGAAGTAGAATCAAGAAGTAATCATACCAACATCGATTAAACATTTTATGGACATTTACTGTCACATTGTACGGTATACGCATAACATTTACATTGCAGCCCACTAAAATATTTAGTTTTATTTATTCATTTATTTTTTACAAAAAATGATTTTTCTCGCTTTTTTTCTGATGTTTAGGGTCAAAGGCTAGATATTTTTTAAATTTTCACGATTTTTTTTTGCGAGTTCAAACCAGCTCATAATGCAACTTTCAGTACGCTATCTAAAAATGAATTTCTAGAAAAAAACAAACAAAAAGAGCACCCTCATGCGCACTACACCTAAAAACCTGTTTTTTGCTTACTTTGTGTGAAATTTAGCGTACCTTGTTTGCATTATATACCCATCAACAAACTCGTTTAACTTCAACCGAATTCCCATTTATTTAAAACAACGCAAAAACAACAGGTTTTTTTTCTTTGTTTTTTCTCTCCAGAAAAAGCCTATCTCTTATTGAAGGAGAAAAAATCATTATCCCATGAAATTCACAGCATCCGTTTCTGCTTGATTAAAAAACTCTTGATCTGCAAGTCTGCAGTCAGTGAATTCCTGGATGTATTAAGTGGGGATTGTTGCAGGCGGAGAATTAGTGTTAGGGAACTCATTAAGTCCAAATGGAACATTTCTCAAAAACTCATCACTCCGATTAAAATGCAGTCCCTAATGATTGCCTAGTAATTACACCTGTACTTCATTGACACAAAGACCAAAATATATAAATATGTTTGCTTGAAAATATTGAAAAGATTATTTATCAGGTGAATACAGAAATAGCAATCTCTTAATTAATCTTGCTCTGGATGAAACTCTACGGAATAAAAAAAAATTACCCAACAAATTACATTTTTATCAGTTCAAATTTCAAGCATAAAATGAAGCAGAGTATTTTTTTACTTTTTGAATCTCGATTTTCTTTTGTTAAGTAAAACATAATTTATTTTTACAAAATAATTCAATTTAGATTTAATCATTCTGATGAATCACGTCTGTTGAGAGTTTTAAGAAAAATATTTTTTTTAAAGGATTTTTTTCCCCGCAATTATTATTTTTCAGTTTACTACTTAAATACAAAGTATGGAACTCCTCAGATTCAACAGTAGCTTTAACGCCATAAACAAGGGTTCGATTACTGGGTGCTGAATGGTTAACTCAGTCTTTCATCCCTTCCATGAGTCGATTGTATGAATAGCAATACGAAAGAATGAATATTTTCACGGCCAGTTTAAGTGCTGTTAAAAGATTTTAAGCTGTTGCGCCATGGTCCGAGTGTAACAACTCCAAGCGTATCTGTCGCAACAAGGGTAGTAATAATTCCAAGATTGAAAAACTTTCCCTTAATGAAGAACCGGTCAAGTCATCAGCCTACTTCCGATACGTTGAGGACCTCACCGATAGAATTAATTAAATGACTTTTGCTCAGACACAATATAATTGGTGACCTATTTCTATGAGTGAAAGTTGCCTGAGATTCTTCGTCCACCACAGGAGTTTACAAGATTCCCTGTGTCCTGCGGATTGGCCTGCATTGGAATGACAAAAAGAAGCGTTAGTGAAAAAATCCAAGAACTTCAGAGAAATTGTCATCTAGACTACACTGAGAAGTCAGTAGTCGCGGAAGACACTTTTAGTGATTGCATCCATGACATTAAAATCAAAGAAACCAAAATACTTTCAAGGACTTCCCACTATTACGCCAAATAAAACAGAGACGCACTCGAGATTTTCGAAGAAAGACGAAGGGATAAAAATCACTAAGCTCTACCATCCTGTAATAAGAAGGGTTATCCTGAGACAAACCTTCAACCGGCCATTAGGGGGACCAGAAAGTAATGTCGTTTTTTTTTTTCAAACACATTGATTATTAAAAGTTTCTATTTTAAATAATCGGTGTAAATATCGGTGTTAATAACATCGTTGCCAACCACCTTGTGTATTGGTCAGAGCAGTCTGACACGGATGGAGTGCTCCCGGGTTCTAGACCCGGCTTGGGCATGGATGTGCTTTCTCTCTCCTGTACTTGTCCTTTCTTTGTATGAATGTGTTGTTGTGAAAGGTTGCCTACCCTATAAACGGGTACCTATGGCATGCGTGTACTGTGGAAGTCGGACTTCACACCAAATGACGGTACAATTGGAAAAATGAAGCAGCGCACCCCAAATTGCCAGCCTGTCTGGCACACGACAATAAAAAAATAATTTCGTTATCAAGGGTTACCATCTTGTCGTTTATTTTAAATTCAAGATAGATATTAAAATAAGAGGATAGTTCAATGTCAGGTGAGTATTATTAGTGAAGCTATCGTCTTTCACTTTCTTCTAATTGTTAAAACACTTTCTATTGAAGAAAAGCTTGAAAATTTGGTTTGTATCCAAGGTGCCATTTCAAGACATTTGGCTCCAAAAATCAGTTATGTGTGTGTGTGTTTTAAATCTATCCGGGATTTCAAATTTTCTACGAGACAACAAAATGCCCTTGATAACGAAGATAAAAATAGTGGAATTAAAATAAAACTTTTAACAATTGGTTTAAACAAAAACGACATAACTTTCCGGCCCCCCTATTAGAAACGAGGATAAACGTCTATCAGCCAAATCCGAACCATAACGGAAAGGGCACTACTGCCGTGCTAAGCACAAAAGTCGTGTCTGCACTTATTAACAAAATTGAGTAGTCACCAGCAGGTGGCTCTTTGTGACGTATTTTAACTTTCTACAAAATTATGTGGTCATTTGAGAACAGGAAATATTTTTTAAAAAAATCTGAAAAAGTTTCATCTGAAGCAAATACATTTTGGCGCAAAACTTAAAAGAGTTTTACCTCAGTTTGATCTTGACTGCAGATACCACTTTTGTGCTTAGCACGGAAGACTAGCTCTTTCCTCATTAATGTTTTGCTAACACTTTGATATCTGCCTCAGTTGATGAGAAGTCGTTCTCTGGAAGCTTTTTCCAAACCGCCGCTGTAGATGACCGCCGTAGTTTCGGTCGAAACATTTGAAAATGTTACACTGGGACCACGGCGCAGCAGCCAGAACCTTTTAATAGTAATAGCAAGTATGTCTGGGAACTAAACACTAGGGTCTTCGCGTACGGCTGACAACCTTGAATGAATGAATGAAATGAGCGGGCGTGCCCTTTAAAGAGCGCAAGTAGTGCAACCACAGGTCTATTGTAGTATCCCCTTTAGGGTCCTTAACAGAGCCCGATAGCTGAAACGAACTTTAGCAGATATCTAACAGGTAAGCTAGAAAACTCATAGGGATCCCAGATGTTCAAATCTGTGAGTAGAATATAAATCGCAATCACACAGTTAGTGTTTTGATCTTTCTCCTGCCGCTAGGCAGCCTCTACAAGCTGGGTCATTAGTGACACCTAGTAAGTTGAGGTGCCTATTAAGAGAACAGTGTCTGGTTATAAGCCCAATAGACATTTTGATCTTCTTCCTACTGAAACTTAGTAACTCCCTGGACCTCAACCAGGGTAAGGTTGATAACCTTACTGGAACATCTGCCTTTGCACCCAGAATTATCTGCTCCGAGAAGTGAGCTTGGCACAGTTAGCTTATTTCTCATGGGCTGTTTATGACCCTGTTTAGTTTCAAAGAAAATCATAAAATGATGCTACTGATGGACTACAGATGATATGGAAGGGCTAACATCCGACTTACTGGCGGAAATAGAACTATCTATTAGTTTATAGGGGTCCCAGCTTTAGCAGATATCTGTTATCCCCTAAATGAAGCAGGCACATTAAAATGAATGAATCACGTGCACCAAGTTTTACTTTTCCTCCTCATTCATATAGACTTGTCTTATATGAATGTTTACTAATTCCACATCCACTCCGTTTGCAGACAGTATGATCTTGCTCAAAATAATCATAATGATAATAAATCAATATTAATGTACATCCAGGAAGTAATGCGAGTTGAGTAAATAATATAATTTTTATTTATGTGTGTTAAACCTTATGGAATGAAAATATATGTGGCAACTAAATCCTACCTTACTTCTCAATAAAAACGTAATGTAATAAGAAAATATTGCAGTACATTTATCTTTATCAAAAATATCAAGGAATCGTTTTCAGAAATGCCTTTTAAAAGCTTCTCCGAAAATCTTCCTGACACTTAGAATGCCATCAAATGAAAGAAATTGCAGAGAAAGAAAGAAATATTTTTATAACTATTAAAAATAGCGACGTTTCTAAATATCAGAGTAAAAGCAAATAAACCTTTCCCGACGAAAACTCGCGAACAAATGTGTCAAGTGTTAAATTATGATCCGAATACCAAGATGCCGTAATGCGTTATTCTCGGAGCTATCTTGTTTGTGACATGATTTGAAAGGGCTTGATAAATGGCGGAAAAAGAGAGCTTATAACGTCAGAAGGAATGAACGTTGCAGTAGAAGCTGAACTTTGTTGACTTGAAATAGAAGACTATTTCAACACCCTTTGTTTTCTAATTTGCGTCACATGTCGCAAGTCATTAGGTGCAGGCGGATTTTTAACTTAACAATGATTTTTAATTAGTTAAAAAAAACAAGTGAAACTAATTCTAATTTATTTTTGGTTTGTCACTAAAATGAAGTTAAATATTAGTGTGAAATATTAAGAGAAGAAAAACTGTAGCAGTATTTTTCCCACAACTTGGTGTTTAGGTTTAATTTGATCTTTACCTAAAATTAAACTTTTTACCTTAAAATCAAAATGATAAGTTCTTGATAGATAAATGTTTCTGCCATTTGAAGCAGTAATAGTATGAAACGATAAACAATGAAGTGTTTATAAAACACCAATAATTATTTGCCTTTACTTTAAGGATGATATTTTAAACTAACAATTAGGATGGTGAGTTCCTGATAAGAAGTTTTATCTGGTATTTTAAAGAACGGTAATACGGAACTGCATATCATGTAGCATTTAGAAAATACAAGCATTTGTTTGGCTGTGCGTTAAGGATGAGTGCAAAATATATACCAATTTATTTTCTTTAAGAGTAATTTGCTGCTTTGCGGAGAGTGCTACTGAAAAAAATTGAGTAAAAATAAGTTTATTTACATGCCCTATAGTTAAAAACACTGTTGACAAAATTAGTATTAAAATTTTTACCTTATTAAAATTTTGTGTGTTTTTCTGCTAGCCAATTGTTGAAAAAAGTGGTATTGAATTATTAAAAAGATATAGTTTTGCTTATCCCATAATGGAAACTTGAAAAGCGTCATTTTGATTTATCCTTTTGATCTTTTATTTCTTTTTGATTATATTTTTTCTTTTAACGCCTATTTTTTTGTTTTTGCAGCCTAGACGTGAAAGCATTTTTTTTTTTTAATTGATAGTTAAAATTTTCTTTACTGTCGTATTTAAACTAATAGGAACCTAAAATTTACTGTTATAGCGTTATCAGTAAATAGTCAAAGTCTAAGCTAATGTTAGTTTGGAGGAAATGGTTTCCTTATTATAATGTAGTGCTTTGGAAAATCATGTCCTTATTCAAAAGGTTTTTAAATTTTCTCTCAATAGCTTTTGTTAACGGTAAACTGGCAACTCAAGTTCGAAATTTTTCTTTATTTTAAATATGTCTTTTGCGCTGTTTCTCTTATTCAGATAGATATATTTTTTTAAGTGACGGTTGAAATTATTGGAAAACTGCTACCCTTATTCCATCAGGATTTATGGACATCTGATATTTATATTCCAATTAAAACTTTCAAGATTTTTTTTCTTTTTCTAAATCAAGATTTTTAACTTGAACGTTAACTTTTTTATGAATGATTGTCCTCAATATTATTCTTGCTTTTAGAGATTGTGATCCACACGGTATATATATATTTTTTTTTTTTCAGACTAAAGACTGGTTTAATAATGACAATTTTCATTCCTCTTACTTCTAGTTGCCTCCTGATTTTCAATGAAGATTCCTACATTATGTTGGCAAAATTTCAGAACTGCTGTCTATACTTTAATAGTGTCACAATATTGCTAATATTTCTCTGTATTTATTTAGGAGAAAATTGTAGTTTGCGTCTCGTGATATCAGTTATATTCACCTGCAAGAAACAATGCAACAATTGAGATAGACTAAGCAGCATTGAGTACATTTTATGAGGGATTAGGATTTTTAAAGGAATGTGCTGAGTTTTTTTTTTACAAGTTCGTCCTTATTCTTTAAAGAATTATGTCCTTGTGTCCTTATTCAATTAGCAATTTTATGGACTAATTTATGCAATGAAATTTTTTAGGAGTTGTTGTCATTTTTGCGAAGGGTTTTTTAGTTCATAACAAACTCGAAAGAAAAACAATCGAGGAAAAAATTTATCTTTCATGAAATTGCCCCTCACTGAAACTGAAGGCTCAATAAAATTGCATTTTTTTAATAAAGAAAAGAAAGCTTAGTTAGAAAAACCGTGCAAGCATTGGTTTTTAAGATCCCTTAATTAGCTTAATCAACATCTTTTTAAATTGGAGTCATAGTTGTAAGCTAATAACAACTTTGAATACAGAATTTTAGTTGAACTATTTTATCTTTTGACCGACAATGAAAACCGGAAAAAATGGACAAATGTGTTAGTGATAAAAACATTGACAAACTCATTTGCTGACTTGAATACAATTTATTTGCGAAAGTAGTTAATTACCTTATAAGTTGCAATTTTTTGGGGGAATAATAAAGACAATTCAGAAAATAAATATTAGCAAATTGTACTCCAACAAACAAATATAACTAGCCCAGATGCAGATGAAAGAAATTAATATTTACAAGAAAATCCCAAGTACTATGAGAGGCAACCGGGCAGTGTTGAAAAAGAAATATAATCCCAAAGCTACACAGAGAAAAGATAACAGAACGAGACAATTCATACACTTTTGTTTTTGAAAGGCGGGACAGTGGAGTGTGACAAACGCACCGTGTGGACTTCCGAAGATAAGAAATGGGGGTAATTGATTGCTCTCGCTGTGACCACAGTGCAGCTACCTTTATTTGGCACAAACATTAGGACTGAGTGCATTTCTTCCCTTCTCCTGGGATGGCGGGAAACACAAAGAGCAGCGGACTGCCTTTATGGGTGAGTGGGAAATAGTGTTAAGGAAAATGTAATGTAAATTTTGTCATATATTCACTAGCGTTAAAGGTACACTAAAAAAACATACTGCTGTTTTTACAGTATGATACTGGCAACCGAAGCTCCAATTTAAAAATGTAAAATACACAGTAATAAACTGTAAAACTAGAAATTTTACAGCTTCTTACTGTAAAGTTAGGGATTTTAGTTTATTTCCGTAAAATTTAGTTGTATTATACTGCGAAAACAACAGTATAATACTGGCAGTAGAGGTTCTAGTTTAAAATTGTAAAATTGATAATTGAATCGGTAAGTGCAAAAACAACATCATAGTCTAGTAAACGAAGGTCAAAATTAGGGTGAAAAAAACAAAAAAAAACATGCAGTTTTAAAAATAGGCACACAGGTACAGGCAGGTCTCCTGGTGAACATACTAAAAGTCCCCGGTTGTGAGGGGGGAGCTCGCAGCGCCACCTGGTGTTTTATGGGTGGTTTTTCAGTTTTCGTCTTATATCTCAAAAACTATTGACTTTCGAGAAAAAATGTTAATTAATAAATTAAAGAACATAAAATTATCTTTAAAACGCTTTTTTTTTTGTTTTTATTATAGCTATAATAGTTGCCGAGATATTGAACTTAAAAGTTTGTCATTTTTTGAGAAAACGACTATCTTTCCCCTCTTTTCTATTTTTGGAGCCGCCTCAGTGATTAATTTGATATTATACTTTTCTTTTTTCGACCTGAAGTAGTACAGGTCATGATTTGATTTCTTGAAACGGGGAGGCAGGTTGGGGAGGAAGGAGGCGAGGAATGAAGGGAAGACAAAACTATGTGCAAGTGTACTTTTCACTTTTTTCCCTCTACCATAGTTCAGCAAACGAAGGCCCAAAATAAGGGCGAAAAAATAATAATATAGTTTTAAAAATTGGCACACACGTGCAAAACGGGCTTTTGGTGAACGTTCTAAAAGTCCTGGGTGGTAGGGGGTGAGCTCGCTGCGCCACCAGGGATTTTGGGTGCGTTTTTTCAGTTTTCGTCTTATATCCCAAAAAATATGCAAAATCATCAATTGGTAAATTAAAGAACATAAAAATACCTTTAAAAAGAATAAAGAATGAATTAGTATTTTATAACTGAAATAGATGGAATATACTTGACATTTGAGTTCTAAACTCGTGAGATTTTGAAAACCTATCTTTTTCTTTTCTTCTTTCTTTATTTTTTTGGGACTGCAAAAGGCATATCAATCACTTTTTTCTTAAATTTCGATAGTGCTGTGCAATTTAAGTCAACTAAGGTCCAAGAAGACTTTAAATCATTTTATAAATAAAACGTATACCCTTCTGCAAAAAGGATAAATAATAAAAATAATGATAAAAAAGTCCAAACATTAAAAAAATAGAATAATGCAAATAAAATAATGAAAGTGAACAGATGTAGAATAAAAATAAACTAACATGAAAATGACATTGTACTCAAGTTAAATGGATGCTTTCGTCGTCTGACTGTTCATCTAATGCGATATCCAATTTTGAACCGTTAAGGCAGATACCCTGACAGTTTAAGCAAGCAATGCTGCGGTTTATCCTTGATTTTCTGCAGCCGCATCTTGCACCACATCCTTTTGTGCATGAACAAAAAATCAAGGAGAGAATGGAGTCAGGAGCAGGAAACCTTGAAGTTGTTATAGGTTTCCATGATGTACCTGCTTTTTTCCATCCCCAGGCATCGGGTGGAAGTAATCTACCCAACCATTTTTGAATCTGGTGATAAACTCTTATGTATGAAATTTTGCGGCATCTTCAGTAGGTGGGAAGAAAGTAAGATCAGGTTTTATTTATCTTGCTGCTCTCTGAAAAGCTATAAATCTCTGTTCATTCAGAGAAGTTATATTTACTGGAGCCCCATATAAGGCTAAGAAAAATGATTGGCCTGCCTCCGCTACCTGCTCTGGGGTAGAAAGGGGGTTTGAGAACACTTCCGAAACGTAGCTCAATGATTGATTTTTTTGTAACAGCTTTATGAATTTGGCTTTGCCTTTGTTATATGCAGCTGATGTTGTGTCACAGCCGGAGAAAGCATGGAGGAAGATAATATGATCTTTGAACTTGTAAGTGTTTTGTTATTCTTGTGAATAAAAAATTTTGGTGTTCCCTTTATCTTTGCCTGGTTTGAGGAAAAGAATATTATTATTACTTGGAGTCAAAGCTATTAATAAAATATTTTGGGCCTTCGTTTGCTGAACTATGGTAGAGGGGAAAATAGTGAAAAGTACACTTGCACATAGTTTTGTCTTCCCTTCATTCCTCGCCTCCTTCCTCCCCAACCTGCCTCCCCGTTTCAAGAAATCAAATCACCTTAATGACCTGCACTACTTCAGGTCGGAAAAAGAAAAGAATAATATCAAATTAGTCACTGTAGCGGCTCCAAAAATAGAAAAGAGGGGTGTCGTAAAGTTAGACATATTTCGCGTTGCCCCTGCTCGTCCCTCTTGTGTGTTCGTACTCCACTTGTAATCATGACCTCCGTGCTCCGCATAAAGAAGAGGCATTAGGAACAGAACTTTTTGATTTTGAAATGGCAACACGGTTCTCTCCTGGCTGGCGGCAACCACGTTTTTCGTCAGTGCAGCTACACCATCCGAGGATGTTGCCTCGTCGAACTTTTTCCTGATTTTCCTCCAAGATGTCTCTCGCTCTGGTGTTCCTTTTAGATGATAACTTAAGATGTCGTCGCATGCTGAGATTTAGAATGAAGATCTACGGCTGAGATCAGATTTCCCACAATATCATCAATCGAGCGGGCTGTCCATAAAGTCTCCGAGCGCTGTTGTTCATTTCCGATGCATGGAATCGTGGGTGCGTAAACTGGACATTTGATTACAACGAAGGCTGGATGAATTCAGATGATATAAGTGCCTCTGGAGAGCCCATATCGAGCAAGTATGATCGTAAATTCAGCAGCAGCCTCAGCCTGTGCATGTACGAACGCATAAGGAAGGGGGAGATGTTTTCCCATCATCTACCACCCGAGCCGATCCTTCCCCCACAAGGAACAACAAATAAAAAGTGTCCTATCCAGAATATATGTGAGATGTCGTCTTTTCAGGTACTTTCTTTGCTATTTTTAGGTTCCAGACCCCTTATTTTTCTACACTGTGTATGTCTGTGGCACGTGGTATAAAAATGGCGGGGAGAGTGATCGAATTTGGATTGCGGTTTGTTTAAGTTCTTTCTAACACAACGCAATTTTGTTTAGTATGCCGTTTATCTATTTTTCAAACTTGCACTCAAAATCTAACCACTTCACGACATAAATTGGTGCCGAGACCTTCCCTGCCTTTTTTTTGTTTACGTGCAAAAAAAAATGCCATGAACTCTAAAATATTTCAAATTTTATTCGCTCCATTTATTTTCTCACAAGCATAACTGCAAAATTTTATTATTTTTCTGATTGCAATACAATGATATTTATTATTTTGGTATAATATGTCAATGTGTTTTGTTCGGGAAAATGTTATATATATATGCTAATATTTTGGGGGCATAAAAATGAAGTGAAATCAGATGAGTAACGAAATGTATGTACATCAAACATGTATAATATGGTAAATTAATAGAAAAGTATATTTCTAAGTAAGCTTCAAAAAAAAAATGCCTAGAAGTAGAAGACAAGAAAATTTGTCGGATTGTGTAGCTCACTCTTCGGGGACACCTAGTTCATCCGGTCAGTCACAAAGGCAGCCTAGCTTAAACATTTCCATTCAGAATTTTGATGGAAGTGAGGACATGATAGAATTCTTTTTCTCTCAGTTGGAGGATGTCCAACTATTTAATAACTACACAGATAGCATGACGTTGAGTCTAATGAAGTCGAAAATTGTCGGGAATGCATTGAAATACTTCCTCGAGTGTCCTGAATTCAAGGATGTTCAGAACATTCAGGAAGCAAAACAAATTTTTGCTAAATTCTTTTCGAACAGTAATAAAGCCGTATCAGTGACAGAGTTTAATAATTTAAAATTATTGCCGGCTGAGTCTATCAAATCATTAGCACATAGAATTGACTCTATGGCTGTTAAAATTTATCCCGGATGTGACAAAACAGCACTGTCTCAAATTAAGTATGTGCAATTTCTGAATGCATTGCCATCAGATTTAAAATGTAAATTATTTGAAAATGAAATAAATAAATATGATGAGGGGGTGACCTTTGCTCAAAAATGTCAGGATGCACAACTTTCTGCTTGCATGTCTGTAAATAAATATGCTGCATTTCAAAATGAGTATGAGGAGCAAATAAAGTCAATGCAAGAACAAATTAATAGTTTGCAGGCTAAAAATAGAATTTCATGTCAATTATGTGATAAACAGGGACACTCTGCAAAAGAATGTAGGGGGCGACAAGAAAATTTTTCAAATAGGGGAAATTCTCGCAGAAATGGGAATTTTAGGTCTGAACCTTACAATCATGGTAATCGGTTTAATAACCAGGGACAAAATTTTCGGGGTAATAGGGGGAATGGTCAGTTTTTTTGGATTTTTTTTTGTAAATTTTTTGTTAGGGACATAGTAGATAGTTGCATTTTTTACAAAAAAAAAAAAAAAAAAGAAGTAACTTTTTCGTGCTTGTGACTGCACCGTGTTGTTCTATGGTTTGTCTTCGAATATTTTTGTACATAGTATATTTTAATTTTTGAAATGTATTATTCAATATTCACCATGTATATTTAAATGTGTTTTACATAATTTTAATTTTTAAATGTATTATTCACCACGTATATTTAAATGTGTTTTTACATGTGTCAAAATGAATTGGTATGTGTCACGAGTAACTTTTTACAATATTGCAGTACTTTCATGTGAGTCAATGGTATTGCGGTAGATGGTGTCAATTGTAAATAAGAAAAATTTAATTAGCATGAAATTTTACGCATTGAAAAATTAGCAATGAAGTGTATGGACTTATATTTTTTTATGATAAATTTGTAATGCCAACTCAACAATGAACTAAGGTGTTCAAAATAAGCTCAAGTATGGACATTAAGAATTTTAATAATGAATATCACTAATATGAAAGATTGATGGTCTTATATTTTTTTGAAACAAATTGTTGATTAATGACACATAATTAATAATGTTGTTGTTGCTGTTAAATGACACTTGTATAATACCAATACTTTTAAAATGATATTTTAACCTAGAATTTTTTAAATTTTGACAATGTTTTAATCTTTTGCAAGTAGTTTCTCAATATTGTTGATTTGTAGAGAGTATGTCTTAATTTGTGTTACTTTTAATGTTTCGTAGTCGTGGCAAATGTACTGAATAATTGAATTCGCTGAGTGATTAGTACTCGAGTGATCATTTGGGGAATTTTGATTACAATTTTCAAAAAAAAAAGTACTAATAATTCTGATAGTAAAATTAGTAATGAGTTTAAATTTCAAGTTTTTCTCTATAAAGCAGCTCATTATATGAATTAAGCATTCCATTGAAGTTAAGGTTATGATATTGTTACAAAGATGAGTGAAAAGTTAATATTGATCTTTTGTCATGACGAAATGTTTAAAAATTCATTTTTACATTATAAAAAATTACTGTTTTGTATAATCTGTACTTGTGATACTTATGTCTACGTATGCAATGTTACTATTTTTGGTATGGTACCGGATATGGTACACATTGTAATTGCCCCATGTATACGATTGGTTGGTGGTAGATGTACTGGTGATAGGTCAGGGTTTGTTTTCTCGTAACTTCAAAATTTTTGGGAAAATGCTAATTCTTTTGTTTGGCCTAAAAAATTTTTTTTCTTTAACTGTATCAAGGGGGAGAATATGTCGTAAAGTTAGACATATTTCGCGTTGCCCCTGCTCGTCCCTCCTGTGTGTTCGTACTCCACTTGTAATCATGACCTCCGTGCTCCGCATAAAGAAGAGGCATTAGGAACAGAACTTTTTGATTTTGAAATGGCAACACGGTTCTCTCCTGGCTGGCGGCAACCACGTTTTTCGTCAGTGCAGCTACACCATCCGAGGATGTTGCCTCGTCGAACTTTTTAATGATTTTCCTCCAAGATGTCTCTCGCTCTGGTGTTCCTTTTAGATGATAACTTAAGATGTCGTCGCATGCTGAGATTTAGAATGAAGATCTACGGCTGAGATCAGATTTCCCACAATATCATCAATCGAGCGGGCTGTCCATAAAGTCTCCGAGCGCTGTTGTTCATTTCCGAGGCATGGAATCGTGGGTGCGTAAACTGGACATTTGATTACAACGAAGGCTGGATGAATTCAGATGATATAAGTGCCTCTGGAGAGCCCATATCGAGCAAGTATGATCGTAAATTCAGCAGCAGCCTCAGCCTGTGCATGTACGAACGCATAAGGAAGGGGGAGATGTTTTCCCATCATCTACCACCCGAGCCGATCCTTCCCCCACAAGGAACAACAAATAAAAAGTGTCCTATCCAGAATATATGTGAGATGTCGTCTTTTCAGGTACTTTCTTTGCTATTTTTAGGTTCCAGAACCACTATTTTTCTACACTGTGTATGTCTGTGGCACGTGGTATAAAAATGGCGGGGAGAGTGATCGAATTTGGATTGCGGTTTGTTTAAGTTCTTTCTAACACAACGCAATTTTGTTTAGTATGCCGTTTATCTATTTTTCAAACTTGCACTCAAAATCTAACCACTTCACGACAAGGGGAAAAATAGTCGTTTTCTTAAAAAATGACAAACTTTGAAGTTCAATATTTTGGCAACTATTATTAGTCTAGTAAACGAAGGTCAAAATTAGGGTGAAAAAACAAAAAAACATGCAGTTTTAAAAATTGGCACACAGGTACAGGAAGGTCTCCTGATGGACATACTAAAAGTCCCCGGTGGTGAGGGGGGAGCTCGCAGCGCCACCTGGTGTTTTATGGAAGATTTTTCAGTTTTAGTCTTATATCTCAAAAACTATTCACTTTCGAGAAAAAATGTCAATTAATAAATTAAAGAACACAAAATTATCTTTAAAACGCTTTTTTTGTTTTTATTATAGCTATAATATTTGCCGAGATATTGAACTTCAAAGTTTGTCATTTTTTGAGAAAACGACTATTTTTCCCCTCTTTTCTATTTTTGGAGCCGCCTCAGTGATTAATTTGATATTATTCTTTTCTTTTTTCGACCTGAAGTAGTACAGGTCATTAAGGTGATTTGATTTCTTGAAACAGGGAGGCAGGTTGGGGAGGAAGGAGGCGAGGAATGAAGGGAAGACAAAACTATGTGCAAGTGCTAATTTCACTATTTTTCCCTCTACCATAGTTCAGCAAACGAAGACCCAAAATAAGGGCGAAAAAATAATAATATAGTTTTAAAAATTGGTATACAGGTACAGGAAGGTCTCCTGATGAACATACTAAAAGTCCCCGGTGGTGAGTGGGGGAGCTCGCAGCGCCACCTGGTGTTTTATGGGTGATTTTTCAATTTTCATCTTTTATCTCAAAAACTATTGACTTGAAACAAAGTCAGTTTATTGAAACAAAGTCAGTTAATAAATTAAAGAACACAAAATTATCTTTAAAACGCTTTTTTTGTTTTTATTATCCCATTGCCCGCTGGTGTTGCGTTGACGCAACGGTCATTATAAAAAATCATAAAAAATTCGCTATTTAACTAATTTTTGTACTGATTTCAGTTTTAGGTTTAAGAACAACCATATAAACATGTTAAGTAAAAAAATTGCCTCAAACATTTTTTTTTTATATGTAATAAAAATTGTGGTTCTAACGCGGTTTTTTTTGCTCAAATTTGTGATATATTTTTCTATCAAAGAAGTTAAAAAAGAAAAAAAGTTTGGGTTTATATGTGAAATACTCTCAGTCCAGGTCACTTTGATAAAAAAAATCCGCTCAGAAAATGATTATGTGGGGGAGGGAAGGAAAGCAAAAGCAGGTGTTGCGTGAGCGCATCGTCAGCGAAAAACGGGTAGTCAGACTGCCTGCCTCAACTGTTCTTCCGAAAGTCATACATTTCATTTTTAGCCTACTTTCCCGTTAAAAATAAAAGAAAGACGAAAAAAGTATTAAAAGTAGCTTAATGCATCGAAAAAATATCGCCAAGTCCAAAAAAATCGCCAAGTTAAAAAAAATATCGCCAAGTCCAAAAAATTCGCCAAGTTAAAAAAATAAAGAGGTAAAATGAATATCGAAAAATTAAAAATTTGAAAGTAGGGTATTGAGATGGGGAATTTGTGTGTCGGTCGGTCTGTCGGTCGGTCGGTCGGTCTGTCTGTCCCCCCCCCTAATAACTTTTGAATGAACATTCCGATTTGGACAAACTTTTTTTTGTTGGAAAGATCTCGGCGAGTACAGCTCATTCCCATATTTGATTTTTTGATTTGAACAATTTTTGGTTCAACTTTGAGCCGTTCAAATAACCGGTCCCGCGATACTAACTTTTTAATGAACAGTCCGATTTGAACAAACTTTTTTTTGTTGGAAAGAACTTTTCAAGGATACTTCATTCCCGTACTTACATTTCCGATTTGAACAATTTTTCATTCAACATTGAACCGCTCAAGCAAGCTGTCACCCCTAATAACTTTTGAGTAAACAGTCCGAAAAAAATGACTGACTGTGCAGACGATTTTTTGTTTATTTATTCATTTGTTTTATTGAATTTATTATTATTATTATTATTATTTTTGGCAGACGATTTTTTTTTGTAACAAAAATGTTTCATTCACTAGGGCATTTTATTCTTTATTTATATTTAACAACTGGCAACGGATTAAAAGTGAAATTCGAGACATTTTATCAACGGACGAGTTTTTTTTTCTTTTTTTTCTTTTTTTTCTTTTTTTTTCTTTCTTTGATAAAATGTGTTTTGATGTACTTTGTACTTTTAATTTTTTTTTGAAAACAATTGAGGAATTTTTCTACGGAAGAACTGTAACAGTTACATTCTTTAAAAGGTGCGACAAAACTTTATTTATTCATTTATTTACTTTTTATGTGTCTATTTCATCTGATGAGAGAGGTATATTTTGCTTTTAAAGGTATGTTTGACATAATTTTTAGTCTTAGATAATCAAGAGAATAATGATCAGATGCTAGAATGCCGATGTCGATGTACGGGAAAGTAGGCTCGTTTAGTTCTTGACAGAACTTCTTGTTATTCTGTGCGTTTTGACTGTGCAGGCTTTTTTTTTCGTCTCCGCCTTTTGAAATACCCAGAACAAGATATCTTAGCTTAAGAAGCATTCGAACAGGTTTTTGAAAAAAAAATAAATGAAAACTCTGATGATGATGATTCGAGGTTCTACTTACGGTAAAATTGAGCCTTGTAAAGATCGTTTCTCGCTACTCCAGAATTCAGAAGAAAAATGTTTCTGTTCCTCAGCTTTGCATCATTGAGCAATATAACATTAAATGTTGATTTGTGCGATAATTTAGTTTCAAATTATAGAATTAGAGTCAGAGAGAAAAAATGGTGCCCAATATTTTCAAACTATATCGATGTTGTGCAAACAAATGCTTGGAAACTTTCATGACTATCTGAAGAAGCAAATAGAAAGTCACTGTTGGATTTTAGACGGAAGGTTGCACTTAAGTTTTTGCAGTGCCTCCCCCCCCCCTTTTGATAATAATACACATAAGAAAAGTACATGTACATGGCGGCCAAGTACATTCAGCTTTCCAATGCCAGTATCTGGGAGGCTTTTTACAGCAAGGTTTACAAATAACGAAAGAATACGGTGCAAGTATTGCCATTGTGTTGTTTCTGAAACCACTCGGATAAACGAGCCCGAGTAGACCGATCTACCCGATTTAACGCGGAATAAGTACGGCTTCCGTTTTTACGAGCACCATTAAGGTGGAAGCCCGATTTAGCTCAGAGCGTTCTGTTCTTTTGAACCAGACCAAGGGACGAGCAAACAACTGGGTTGTACCCCCCGGAAGCATCGTTTCACTTGGAGGACTTTGTGACCACGACCCTTATTTTGCGTCGCCCAGCCACCATTAGTAACAACGGTGGATCTTTGATCGGCTAGGATCAAACCCGGGACCCTCCGGTTACGAGTCCGACGCCTTACTGATCGGGCTGACCCCGGCCCCATTGCCATTGTCCAACTGTTTATCGTTGCAATGCTTGTGATATTGCTCTCCAACCCGATTGCAACGAAGTTTATCATGGATAACCTTTGATAATCAAATTTTTGTTAAATTTTAAATTTGTGAAGATTGATTTTTTTAAAACAAATTTCAATTTCTTCTGAAGTTCTCTGCACGTTACAAAACCATATCAAAGCTCATACAAATTTTACCTGTCAAAAACGCATTGAAACTGCGGAATTGTATTAAATAAAACTACTTAGCATCCGTACCCCTTTTCCGCTGACGTTGCGTCAACGCAACACCCTATATTTCTAAATGTAAGTGAAATTTTGTTCTTTTTGCAGCATAATACTATTGTATGGGCTCAAAATAACAACTTTTATGATTTCTATCAAAAACAAAAAATGATTTCGAGTTTCGGCGGTTAATGGGTTATAGCTATAATATTTGCCGAGATATTGAACTTCAAAGTTTGTCATTTTTTGAGAAAACGACTATTTTTCCCCTCTGTTCTATTTTTGGAGTCGCCTCAGTGATTAATTTGATATTATTCTTTTCTTTTTTCGACCTGAAGTAGTACAGGTCATTAAGGTGATTTGATTTCTTGAAACAGGGAGGCAGGTTGGGGAGGAAGGAGGCGAGGAATGAAGGGAAGACAAAACTATGTGCAAGTGTACTTTTCACTATTTTTCCCTCTACTATAGTTCAGCAAACGAAGGCCCAAAATAAGGGCGAAAAAATAATAATATAGTTTTAAAAATTAGCACACACGTGCAAAACGAGCTTTTGATGAACGTTCTAAAAGTCCTCGGTGGTAGGGGGTGAGCTCGCAGCGCCACCAGGGATTTTGGGTGCGTTTTTTTTCAGTTTTCGTCTTATATCCCAAAAACTATGCATTCGCCAGCAAAATCATCAATTGGTAAATTAAAGAACATAAAAATACCTTTAAAAAGAATAAAGAATGAATTAGTATTTTATAACTGAAATAGATGGAATAGACTTGACATTTAAGTTCTAAACTCGTGAGATTTTGAAAACCTATCTTTTTCTTTTCTTCTTTCTTTATTTTTTGGGACTGCGAAAGGCATATCAATCACTTTTTTCTTAAATTTCGATAGTGCTGTGCTATTTAAGTCAACTAAGGTCCAAGAAGACCTTAAATCATGTTATAAATAAAACGTATACCCTTCTGCAAAAAGGATAAATAATAAAAATAATGATAAAAAAGTCCAAACATTAAAAAAATAGAATAATGCAAATAAAATAATGAAAGTGAACAGATGTAGAATAAATATAAACTAACATGAAAATGACATTGTACTCAAGTTAAATGGATACTTTCGTCGTCTGACTGTTCATCTAATGCGATATCTAATTTTGAACCGTTAAGGCAGATACCCTGGCAGTTTAAGCAAGCAATGCTGCAGTTTATCCTTGATTTTCTGCAGCCGCATCTTGCACCACATCCTTTTGTGCATGAACAAAAAATCATGGAGAGAATAGAGTCAGGAGCAGGAAGCTTGGAAGTTGTTATAGGTTTCCATGATGTACCTGCTTTTTTCCATCCCCAGGCATCGGGTGGAAGTAATCTCCCCAACCACTTTTGAATCTGGTGATAAACTCTTAATGAATGAAATTTTGCGGCATCTTCAGTAGGTGGGAAGGAAGCAAGATCAGGTTTTATTTTTCTTACTGCTCTCTGAAAATATATAAATCTCTGTTCATTCAGAGAAGTTATATTTACTGGAGTCCCATATAAGGCTAAGAAAAATGATTGGCCTGCCTCCGCTACCTGCTCTGGGGTAGAAAGGGGGTTTGAGAACACTTCCGAAACGTAGCTCAATGATTGATTTTTTTGTAACAGCTTTATGAATTTGGCTTTGCCTTTGTTATATGCAGCTGATGTTGTGTCACAGCCGGAGAAAGCATGGAGGAAGAGAATTTGATCTTTGAACTTGCAAGTGTTTTGTAATTCTTGTGAATAAAAAATTTTGGTGTTCACTTTATCTTTGCCTGGTTTGAAGAAAAGAATATTATTATTACTTGGAGTCAAAGCTATTAATAAAACATTTTGGGCCTTCGTTTGCTGAACTATGGTAGAGGGAAAAATAGTGAAAAGTACATTTGCACATAGTTTTGTCTTCCCTTCATTCCTCGCCTCCTTCCTCCCCAACCTGCCTCCCCGTTTCAAGAAATCAAATCACCTTAATGACCTGTACTACTTGAGGTCGAAAAAAGAAAAGAATATTATCAAATTAATCACTGAGGCGGCTCCAAAAATAGAAAAGAGGGGGAAAATAGTCGTTTTCTCAAAAAATGACAAACTTTGAAGTTCAATATCTCGGCAACTATTATAGCTATAATAAAAACAAAAAAAGCGTTTTAAAGATAATTTTATGCTCTTTAATTTATTAATTGACATTTTTTCTCGCAAGTCAATAGTTTTTGAGATATAAGACAAAAATTGAAAAATCACCCATAAAGCACCAGGTGGCGCTGCGAGCTCCCCCCTCACCACTGGGGACTTTTAGTATGTTCATCAGGAGCCCTTCCTGTACCTATGTGGCCAATTTTTAAAACTGCATGTTTTAGTGTTTTTTCAAATCCTTTATTGACTAGACTATATAGCTATTGTTCGAGATTGCAAAATAATGTGACATTTTAATTAATAATTTCTGCTCGCGAGAATTTTATCTTTTTATTTTTACTTTTCTGTAAGTGGCAACGGTGAGAATGTTAATGTATTGTTAGTTGTTACTTTAAAATTTGTTTAGAACTTTGACCTTTGGATTAAGCTGTTTTAAGGAAATGGTAAAATATTTTGAAGAATATTAAAATTATTGTTAAGTTTTCATTTTGAACTTTATTCCATTCAACCTGGTGAACCCGTGGTTCAGTTTGAATAGTGGCGTCCGTAGAAATATTAAGCAGTTAGAATTATTTTGGCGTCCGTTTGACAAGACTAAAACTCTGTAGATTCGAAGATGAGTAAAAGCGAAAAGATTTTTCAAATTGTAAAAGGATTCAAAAAAGAAGATTTGGTGTTCTTATGCGAAGAAATAATCGGTTCTTTACCGGAAAAAGTTACTATCAATACGTTGAAAGAAGCAATAATAAACAGCGAAGAATATAAATCGGATCCGGATTTCGCAACGACTGTGTTGGCGACTGCTGTTGAAGAAAGGCAGCGAAAAGAATCGGAAGAGAAAAGAGAAGCAGAAGAAAGAAAGCGCCAAGATGAGGAAAGAAAGCGCCAAGATGATGAAAGAAAGCGCCAAGATGAAGAAATAAAGCGCCAAGACGCTGAAAATGAGCGCCAAAGGCAGCATGAGCTAGAATTAGCCCGAATAAATGCTCGAGCAACATTAAGTGCACCAGATGAAACTCCTGAGACATCAGGTAACGTAAAAAAGAAGTTTCATTTACCAAAATTGGAATTGCGACAATTTTCAGGAGAACTGAAGGACTGGCTGCAGTTTTGGTCTCAATTTGAGCATGTTCACAACGATGTAGATATAGCTCCTGAAAACAAATTTCAATATTTATTACAGTCAACTATTAGTGGTTCACGAGCTAGGGAAGTAGTTGAAAGTTTCCCGCCAACTGGCGCCAACTATTCCCAAGCCGTAGACGCTTTAAAAAGTCGGTTTGGTCGAAATGATTTATTGATAGAATTCTATGTTAGGGAACTTTTGAAATTGGTCATTCTGCACAGGGATCTACCACTAATTTGTGTGCACTTTACGATAATTTGGAGTCACAGATTCGTGCGCTAGAGACTCTTGGTGTAACAACGGATAAAAGCGCTGCTCTTCTTCATCCTTTAGTGGAGTCATGTTTACCTGAAGATTTATTACGGGCATGGCAAAGACAAAGGAACCCTGATTTCAATCACAATGGGGAGCCACAAGAAAGGCTCAGTAGCTTGCTCAAATTCTTGAAATCTGAAGTAGAATCCGAGGAAAGAATTAGTTTGGCGATGCAAGGTTTCGGATTGAATAAAAAGAAGGATAACAGTTGTTATAAAAGTAAGAAATTTGAACCCAGAGAAAAACAGAATAAAGTACCTACAGCTTCTAACCTTTTCACACATCCACGTACTCAGGAGGCTAAAAAGTTATGTGTTTTCTGCGAAAAAGCTCATTTTAGCGCTGATTGTTTCGCTGCACAGAAAATGAGTTTATCTGATAAACAAAAGATTCTTAGGGAGAAGAATTGTTGCTTCGCCTGTTTAACGCCCGGTCACCCCGTCCGAAAATGCCATGCGTCTCTGAGATGTTGTATTTGTTGGAAAAAGCATGTACCCCTAATGTGTGAAGAACTCGAGTCAAAGAAAATTGACGGGAAGAAGTCTGAAGAAAAGGAAGTTGTCAGCGAAGTAAACATGTCGAACTTAAGCACAGGGCCTGAAGTATTCCTACAGACTCTCAAATGCAAGCTAATATCAGATAAGAAGGAATATGTCGTGAGAATAGTTCTTGATACCGGCTCACAAAATTCCTATATTGTAAAAAGTCTTGCTGAAGATATGGGATACTCGCCTGTGAAAAAGGAGACACTAATACACTCTCTCTTTGGCGGAGTTAAAACAAGAGAATTTTCTCATACTCGTTATAGGATTAGATTGAGAAATGTTAATAGTAGTTTCGCATGCAACTTTGAAGCGCTGGATCAAGAAACTATCTGCAATGATGTCTCCCCTGTGAATTTAGGACCATGGCTACAAGAGCTTAGAGAACTGGATATAACTTTAAGTGATGTTGGCGAAAAACCACAGCCCGTTCAAGTACTTATAGGTGCTGATCTCTTTGGAAAGTTATTAACAGGTCAGCGAAAAGTCTTGTCAAGTGGATTGGTGGCTATTGAAACTTCACTTGGATGGACTCTGACCGGAAAAGTTCCGGAAAGCAATGTATCTTCCAGTAGTTCTATGATGGTAACTTCCCTCCTTGTGAAAGAAATGGACATTTCTGAGATGTGGAAACTAGATACCATAGGAATAAGAGATCCCTCCGAACAGAAAACTAAAGAAGAGCTTCACGAGGCTACAATGGAACACTTCTTAAGGACTGTTAGAGTTGATGAAGATCAACGTTACCTTGTGGATTTACCTTGGCTCGACACACATTTGCCTTTACCTGACAACTTCAATTTGGCAGTTAGAGGATTGGAAGTGACAGCCCGCAAGCTAAAAAATGAAGATCTGTATGAAGATTATGGCAAAGTGTTCAAAGAATGGGAGCAAGAAGGAATTATCGAAGAGGTTCCTAACGAATAAATTGAGTCCTCGTGTCACTATTTGCCCCATCGTCACGTTGTGAAGGAGAACAGTACCACGAGAATAAGGCCTGTGTTCAACGCTTCTTCTAAACAAAAAGGAACCCCCAGTCTCAATGATTGTGCAGAGAAAGGGTTAAATCTTATAGAACTCATTCCTTCTGTATTATTGAGATTTCGCTTGTATGAATTTGGTGTGACAGCTGATATACGTAAAGCATTTCTACAAATCAGTCTCAATAAGAAGGACACAGATTTCTTACGATTTCTGTGGTATAAAGAAGATGGAGGACTTAAGTATTATCGTCATTGTAGAGTTGTATTTGGAGTTTCCTGCAGTCCTTTCTTGCTTGCGTCAACTATCAAATACCACTTGGAGACAAAACTAGAGGAAGCAACCCAAGGAGGTGAAAAATATCCTGAAGATATTATCCGAAAACTAATAAACAGCTTCTATGTGGATAATTGCGTAGCCAGTGTCAAAACTGGAGAAGAATTGAAACTGTTTATTAAAGTTGCTACAGAAATTATGACTGAAAGAAAATTCGATTTAAGAGGGTGGGAGTTCACAAATCCCTCTGAATCCATTGACAGTCCAACTAACATCCTGGGGATGAGTTGGGACAGAGAACTTGATACTCTTGCTATTAGCGTTCCAGATATGCAAGAAATAAAAGATGAGGTAATCACAAAGAGAAATATTTTAGCTGTTTCACACAAAGTCTTTAATCCTATAGGAATCACTAGTCCGGTCATGCTACGTCCAAAACTCTGGTTACAAGAATTGTGGAAAACTAAAATTGGATGGGACGAAGAAGTAGACAGCAAAACACGCCAGAACTTTTTGAAGTGGTTGACTGAGCTCGAATATCTAAAGAACTTGAAAATTCCACGATGGTTGCATTGTGGAATAGGACTCGAGGACATTTCATTACATGTTTTTTGTGATGCCAGTAAACTTGCCTACTCTGCAGCAGTTTTCCTGCGAGTTAGTAATGAAACAGACACTCACGTGCAGCTGGTACAGAGTAAGACTAGAGTTGCCCCATTTGGAAAAAAGGAGACAACAATCGCAAGATTAGAACTACTTGGTGCTGCCATCTCTGCTCGTCTTTACAATGAGGTCCAAAAAGTGTTGAAGATTGAGAATGTGTACTAGGGTGAGTCGAAAAAATCAATTTTTTTAGTACGAAATCGCATTACCTCTCAAAAGTTGTGGTTTAGTATCCACAACTTGGGAAAAATAAGAAAAAAATTCTAAGTTGACGTTTTCGGTTCGCGCATGAGACTCAAAGTTGGAAAAAATATGTTAAAAATGGAAATTTTCAAAAAGAAAAAAAAACTAACTTTTTATAATGCAAATACCATAAGCTGTAAATATTTTGTGCATTTTTAATCTAAAAAAATATTTTATAGCTTTTACATACGATCTTTAGTTTGCACATCAGCCTTAAATTGGGCTAAAATCGCCTACAATGTCAAATTTCGAAAATATCGATTTTTTTTTATTTCAAAATCGCATTACCCTCTCGAAAGTTGTGGTTTGGTATCCAAAATTTGGGAAAAATAAATAAAAAATCTAAGTTGACTACTTCGGTTCGCGTATGAGGCCCAAAGTTGGAAAATCTATGCTAAAAATGGAAATTTTCAAAAAATAATTTGAAAAAAAAAGTAATTTTTTTTCTATCGAAACTGCTTTAAATTGTTAGTAGATAACATAAGTTGAACCCAAAAAATTATATATAACTTTTAGAAGATACATTCTGTTTGTGCATAATGCTCAAGATATGAAAAAAAAAATGTCAAAAGCTGAACCAGAACGCACTATATCGGCGCTGTGCCGGTATATTTTTGTTCTACAGCCGACTTTTCTAGACATTACACGTATTCTAGGAGACAGTTCAAAGTCCCTGCAGTCTGCACTCCCTTTGGTTGTCACTTAGTCAGCTAGACCCGCCAAACAAACAGCATCTTTAATTAGCAACTGAAAGTGAATCAAAAAGTGCAGCGTGTTTAGCTTTGGGTGAGTTTTTTTTTTTTTTTTTGTAACTTTATAGCATATTTTTATGCTCATATGTGTTATAACCACATGTGCAGATGTGTTGTTAGCTTGCTTTGAAGAAAAATCGCGAACCTTTTTCAAGGATTTCAGATTGCATAGCTCATAGAAGAAATTTACTGCAAAGCTTCTATACCAACGGTCAGTCATGTACGTATTGTAAAACTGATAAAGGATTACCATAATACTACACTTTGAGAAAGTCATTTAGTCGTGATAAAGATAAATTGAACTTAAAGACAAAACTCAATCATTTTGTTAATTAAGCGAAGTCTAAACTTTTTGACGTTGCTTTTTTCAAGTGTGCAATGAATTTTTCGTGTTCTTGTGCTAAAAAGCCAATCTCTTGTAGATGTACACTATACATCTGTACATTGGTATAGAACGCACATTGGTATTACCGCTGTACATTGGTATAGAAGCTTTGCAGTAAATTTCTGCTATTTAAGCAGATATGCAATCTGAAATCCTTGAAAAAGTTTCGCCTTTTACAGATTGCGATTTTTCTTCAAAACAAGTTAACAATACATCTGCACATGTGGGTAAAACACTTTGACTTAACCCTTTCGGTGCACCAAAAAACGCAGAAACAATTAAACGTGTAGAAGTTTTCCGGGGTTCCATTATTTATTAGTCGGAGAACGAAGAACAGTATAACAAAACTTGAGCATAAAAATATGCTATAAAGTTACAAAAAAAAAACAAAAAACTCACCCAAAGCTAAACACGCTGTACTTTTTGATCCACTTTCAATTGCTAAATAAAGATACTGTTTGTTTGGCGGGTCTAGCTGACTAAGTGACAACCAAAGGGAGTGCAGACTGCAGGGACTTCGAACTGTCTCCTAGAATATGTGTATTGTCTAGACAAGTCGGCTGTAGAATAAAAATATACCGGCACAGTGCCGACGTAGTGCGTTCTGGTTCAGTTTTTGACTTTTTTTTTTTTTTTTCATATTTTGAGCCTTATGCACAAACAGAATGTATCTTCTAAAAGTTATATGTATATTTTTCGGTTCAAATTATGTTATCTACTAACAATGTAAATCAGATTCGATAGAAAACACTTACTAATTTTTAAATTATTTTTTGAAAATTTCCATTTTTAGCATATATTTTCCAACTTTGAGCTTCATGCACGAACCGAAGGAGCCAACTTAGATTTTTTTTTATTATTTTTCCTAAATTTTGGCTGCCAAACCACAATTTTTGAGAGGTAATGCGATTTCGAAATAAAAAAAAATCGATATTTTCGAAATTTGACATTGTAGGCGATTTTAGCCCAGTTTAAGGCTGATGTGCAAACTAATGATCGTATGTAAAAGCTATAAAATATTTTTTTAGATAAAAAATGCACAAAATATTTACAGCTTATGGCAGTTGCATTATAAAAAGTAAAAAAATTTTTTCTTTTTTTTTTTTTTTTTGAAAATTTCCATTTTTAACATATTTTTTCCAACTTTGAGCCTCATGCGCGAACCGAAGACGTCAACTTAGAATTTTTTTCTTATTTTTCCCAAGTTGTGGATACTAAACCACAACTTTTGAGAGGTAATGCGATTTCGAAATAAAAAAAATCGATTTTTTCGACTCACCCTAATGTGTACTTTTGGACGGACTCGACAACAGTGTTGGCCTGGCTGAAAAGAGATGACACCTGGGGAACATTTGTACAAAATCGAGTTAAAGAAATTAGACAACTGACACCAATACAAGCATGGAGACACATTCCCGGACAGTATAATGCAGCTGACTTGCCATCGAGAGGTTGCTCCGTGGAGAAGTTGATTATCTCTAAATGGTGGGAGGGACCCGGTTGGCTCCATCTTCCGCCTCGTGAGTGGCCCACACCAGATAAAGAAGTAGATATCAATGAAGAGGAAGTGCTTAAAGAGAAAAGAAAGGCAGTCGTATCTTCTATGATGAACACTGAAGTGGAAGAAATTTGCACAGATCGCTTTTCTTCCCACTCTAAAAATATCAGAGTATTAGTATGGGTTTTACGTTTTATGCAAAACATCTCGCACGAAAGCAAGTTAAAAGGTAATCTGACCTTGGAAGAATTTAAACAAGCCGAAGTTCAGTTCTTCAAAACATACTTGTCAAATGCTTTTAAAGACGAAAAGTTTCTTTCGAAGATGCAAGTTTTTAAAGATGAACAAGGACTACTGCGCATAAAAACAAAACTCGTAAACAGTGACGAATTAGAGGAATTCATATTTCCAATACTTCTACCTGCTAATACTGTCGTGAAAAGTCTGATACGGGAAGAGCACGAAAAAGCACTTCATGCTAATGCTTCCATTCTCATCGCCAGACTTCGGGAAAAATATTGGATTATCAAATTAAGGAAGCTGGTAAAGCAAGTTATATTTAAGTGTGTGACATGCAAACGGCACACGTCTAGACCGGTTGAAGTACTTTCGCTCCGCTGCCTAAAGATAGAATTACCCAGACAAAAGTGTTTGACGTATGTGGGGTTGATTATGCTGATCCCCTTCACCTAAAGACAAAAGGCAAAGCTTGGATTGCTTTATTTACCTGCGCCGTGTACCGTGCAGTCCATTTCGAATTGGTCGAGTCACTCACCACCGATGCTTTCATCGAAGCTTTGAGAAGGTTCATTTCAAGAAGAGGAAGAGTATCAACTATTTATTCAGATAATGGCACAAATTTTGCGGGGACCAACAGTGAACTTGAAGCATTGGACTGGGACAAAATTGCAGAATACTCAACCTCTCAGAAAATCACTTGGAAGTTCATTCCACCAACAGCAGCGTGGTGGAGTGGATGGTGGGAGCGCATGGTGAGAATGCTCAAAGAGCTTCTACGTCGAGTATTAGGAAAATCCGTTGTCAACTATGAAGAGATGTACACTATACTGTGTGACTGTGAGTCAGTGATAAACTCTAGACCACTCACCTACACTGTTAAAAAAACCTGAATTTTCATGAAGATTTTCACTGATTTTAACAGTAAATTTCCGTTTTCGTTTCAAAACAGAACTTTTCCTTGAAAAAACGGAACTATTCCATGAATTACCAAGTTGGAGAAACAAAAAACGGAATTTACCTGGTTTTGTGGTTGAAATATAACCGAACGAGAGAGTTAAAGACAGTCTGAAGAGACTTGGCGCGTGCGCAGAAACGAAAAGAGGACATCTGTGTCTCGTCGTTTGGATAGCTACTTTACAAAAAACATCACAGTCGAATGTTATTTAATCGTGTTCCTCAGGACGTTATTATGTGTGCGCCATTTTGTTTCAATTTGAAAATGCTTCGTCGAAGAGCGTTGACTATTGTTATAGCATTCGAAGAAGAATTATTCCAGGATTCTGCGTAGTTAATCAAATTGACTGGAAAAATAATTTGGATCTTTTCATGTGTTATTCGGTATCCAGCATTTCCTAGCTCAACATTTTTAAGAAGACTTCGTTTATCGCAATGGATAGAATCAAAATGGGCAACAAAAGGGCGTGTTAGTATATTTTAAAATCTACTCGCTCTATTGTTGCCTTTTTTGATTGACAAAAATTGAAAATTTTTATTTAAGAGGTAAGAATTTTTATTTTTGTTACTGCTATTTTTATTTTAATCTGAGTCCAGACTTAACAGTTAGTTATTTCATGATGTAAACCAATTGTGCATTTTAGTAGTTGCATGTATAAACTTACTGGTGCTGAGGGTTAGTAAAATTTAGTGAAATGACTTTTGTAATTTTATATCAAGATTTAAAAGCTTAGTTTCAAAACTTAGCTTTTTTACTTTACGACTTTACTTCGTTAATGTGACGAAATTAATGTTGTCAAAACTACGAAAGTGATTGTCAATTTGACGATACTAGGATAAAGAAATATTTCGCTACATTTGACGAAATTCATCCCCAAAAAATTACGAAATGTTCGCTAGGGGTATATTCTTGGAAGTGATTTCATCAAAAATAAAGAAAATTCGTTAATTTTGAGAGTGCATTTCTGAAAGTGTTGATCACTATGAACACCATAACGTAAATATATATGAAAATAGAGGAAATCAGTAACAATACAGGATTTTTTTTTTAAGAAACCACGAATGTTTCAAATTCAGAAAGGAAAAAAAGAACTTTCGGAAGAACTTAATTTTTATTCAAACATAAGAGAAAATATTTTTAAAAGAATGCACCTTGTTAATACTTTTTAATTTTTTGAAGCTATGCGCTCAGAAATACTATGCATTGATCATTCCATCTTCAAAATATTTGAGTAGTTTATGCGAGATTGATGTAATCTTATCAAAAAAAATCAGGTGATTTTAATGAACTAAAATTTTTAATGAAAAAAAAAAAAGCCAATTCTTGTATTGCTTTAGTATTTTTTTTAAAAGCAAGATGTTTAAAAGTTTGAAGTATATGAGCGGATATTTTCAAACTTTTTCTAAAAAACAAAATTCGTAAGAGTTTTAAGTTTACATTTTTGCTCATCATTTGGTCTTATATATATATAATTTTCCGGCGAACTAGTTTACGCTCCTTTTTTAATTGCTCTATTTTTCTGTTTCTCATTTTCCCATATTTTAATCACCCACATTTTTACGTTATAGGCTTATACCTATACGCTTATACTTATATATGCAAGATGGAAAATTGAAATTTTGCAAAATAAACAAGCGCTTTTATAGCAGCTTAATATTAATAGCAAATAATATATGAAAGTTTAATAAATTAGTCCTTTAAGTGGAGCAAAATGTGTAGATTGGAAAAAAAAACAAATGAACAAATTGAAATTTTAAGAAACTTTAGAGAAACATTTGAAAATTTACGAAACAATATAAACATATAAAAAGGACAAACGAAAAAGATAAGGCAGCACATTACCCATGTTTGTTCTTTGTATATGTTTATATTGTTTCGCAAATTTTCAAATGTTTCTTAAAATTTCAATTTGTGCATTTGTTGTTCTACACAATCTACGCATTTTGCGACATTTAAAGGACTAATTTATTGAACTTCCATAGATAATTTGCTATTGATATTAAACTGCTATAAAAGCGCTTGTTAATTTGCAAAATTTAAATAATTTTCCATCTTGCATGTATACATATAAGTCAAAGCGTATAGGTATAAGCCTATAATGAATAAGCGGGGATAATAAGAACCGAAAAAATGAAGAACGGAGAATTACGAAACGAAAAAATGCCTAACGGAAAAATGAAGAACGCTCCGTTCGTCATTTTTCCGTAAAATCACGGAAATATAATTAACGAAACGGAAACACTCCGGCAACTCAGCTGCCGTATATTTTTTCGTTATTTTCAGGAAATTTTTTTAACAGTGTACCTACCTGATGACCCAAATGGATTGGTACCACTGACACCTGATTTGTTTATTCATGGTGGTGGCAACAGTGAAACTCCAGATCTCGACTGTGTCAACCGATCATCATTGGAGAAACGTGTCAAGTATTTACAGAAACTACGTGAAAACCTGAGACAAAGGTTTAGAAATGAGTACCTCGGTCTTTTAGTACACAAAGGAGTCAGGAGAAAAGATGCTCTGAATGTTGGAGATGTTGTTATAATTGGGCAGGACAATAAAAAACGCATTAATTGGCCCCTAGGCATCATTGTGGAAGTATTCCCTGGAAAAGATGGCATACCTAGAGTGGCAAGATTAAGAACTGACAAGGGCGAAAGGATTCGTCCATTCCAAAGGCTCTACCCCTTAGAAGTGTCGGCAAGGGCGGATGCTGATATACTGAAAGCTGCTAAAGAAACTGACTATGCCTCATGAACTAGAACTTTATCTGGACTTTAAGAACTTTTTAGTTTAAAACTTATTTTGCAAAGTTCAAAATTTCACTTTGCCAAGGTGGGAGTATGTTCGAGATTGCAAAATAATGTGACATTTTAATTATTAATTTCTGCTCGCGAGAATTTTATCTTTTGATTTTTACTTTTCTGTAAGTGGCAACGGTGAGAATGTTAATGTATTGTTAGTTGTTACTTTAAAATTTGTTTAGAACTTTGACCTTTGGATTAAGCTGTTTTAAGGAAATGGTAAAATATTTTGAAGAATATTAAAATTATTGTTAAGTTTTCATTTTGAGCTTTATTCCATTCAACCTGGTGAACCCGTGGTTCAGTTTGAATAGTGGCGTCCGTAGAAATATTAAGTAGTTAGAATTAGCTATAATAAAAACAAAAAAAGCGTTTTAAAGATAATTTTATGCTCTTTAATTTATTAATTGACATTTTTTCTCGCAAGTCAATAGTTTCTGAGATATACGACAAAAATTGAAAAATCACCCATAAAGCACCAGGTGGCGCTGCGAGCTCCCCCCTCAACACTGTGGACTTTTAGTATGTTCATCAGGAGCCCTTCCTGTACCTGTGTGGCTAATTTTTAAAACTGCATGTTTTAGTGTTTTTTCAAATCCTTTATTGACTAGACTAATTGAGAAGTGTCTAAAATTAAATCCATCATTGTTTACAAATTTTGTGTATTTCTAAAAGAAAATCAAATAAAAAAATACGTTGATATTTTGTAATATTTTATTTCTTCAAATATATGTGAAATTAAAATAAATTAGTACGAGTTTCATTTGGGTTGCGTGAATTATTTTAAAAAAACGTTAACTCTACAGTGGACAAAAAAAAAAAAAAAATATATTTTTTCAATCATTGATCTATATGTCTAAAATGTGTGCTTGTATTATTGTATATTTACTACAGTTAAATGCATGAAAAAAACAATGAACACTTTTTTTGAGATTTAAAAATTAAATTTTTCTAACAAAATTTCAACATGCTCCATGCGTCACAAGTTATTTTCAAACTTTGTATTTCCAATCATTTGTATGATTGCATAAATCTATGCATTATATGCAATGTTTTATGAGATAGTTTATAAGAGATGGCTGAATATGAAAATTTTCAGCTGAAAAATATTTTCTTCATCTTATATATGTATTGAAAATCAGAATTTTTGGTGGACAAAGTTTACTTATTAAAACAGTACAACTAGCAATTTGTGTTTAGAAGGTTAAAATCATTTTATGAGGTAGCATAATTAATGAAACCAAATTTATATATTTTTAAATATATGGCTTCAAATTACTTAATAATGATGTCTTTCATAAATAAAAAAAATCTTTTATCTGAACATACTGTGAAAATGAGGGAAAAAATTATTGATTAAAATACTATAGTGATTAAATATTGTATATCTGGCTTAAAATAATCGATACTCTATTTTAAGCCACAGTCGTACAATAACTTAACCTTTTTAATTTCTTGCACGATAAGTGAAAAGGAATGTCAAGCAATTTCGGTAAAAACACGAAAGATCAAAAACAATACCATTAACTGAATTGTTAACCAGTTACATCCAGTACAATTTTCAATAATTACATTAGTCCTTTAAAACCCTCAATAAGCTTTTATTACATGCTTAAAAGTATAAAACAGCTATTACTATTTGTGGGAAAAAAATGTAGTTGTAATAGATAATTTTTAATTGAAAAATGTGATGTAAATGCTTCTGTGTGTAAAGGTAATGAATAAGAAAATTATGTAAAATTAAAAACATTTAATTATATAATCTAATTAGGTAATATAATTTTACATAAGAGAAAGTTTGAAAAAGCTCAGTTAAAAGGCTAGAAGCATATTAGATTTTTTTTAACTTTAAAAATTTAAAATGTAATTGGTTAATCGAAAAAAAAACGCTTTTATAAATATGGGGGGGGGGGAGGGAAGGGTGACAAACCTCAAATTTAAACATTCATGTTAAATCGAAATATAGTGAGAGATATTTTTAGGACACAAAAAGTCATTATATTTCCTTTTACGTTTTAGAGGCTCTATTCTAAGTTCAGAAGTGTTACTGTGGACAGGTATTTTATTATATGTTCGTCCTCATAGCAAAATGACGGACCCCCTTCCAATCCACATTAGTAGACCTCTCTTTTCAGTTCGAGTATAGTAATTTATTTGTACTAAAGATGATCCGTCAGCAAGGGCATTCGAAACTGCTAATGAACATTAAATACATTTAAAAGTCTTTTATTTTTCAAAACCTTTACTTTACCAACGAAATGAGTGCAGTTTCTGAGTGGAAAATCTTAATGGCCCATAAACCCTCAATGGCCAGTGTTTTCTATCAATAAACTTTTCCACACAATAAGAGTAGCGATCCTGATCCACCCTCTTACAAACCTATAATTTACTGCATTTTAATACTACCCTTAACAATAAGTCGTAACTCCTTCAATGCTTGCTCTCCTTCACATAAAATGCTGATAAGTAGAGGCATTAACTTTATTTGTTTGCATTGATGCCCTCGTATATTTTCTCGTAGTGATTGCTTAGAACTATAAATGCTTTTGATCTGGCAGCATTTTGTTCTGTGAATGCTTCATTGAACAAGCTCTATATAATTACATGTTCAGTAGCATTCCATTTATTCTATTTATTGTGCGTGGTTGTAGGTGTGATTTCTCGATTGACTAAAATGCTAATGAAAGTAGAAAAAACATTTAGGGAAGTTCAGAAATGTTATTTGTCTCTCTCCAACAAACAAATCTGTTTTGTACAGTTCGCTAAAAAGTTTCGAATTCAGCCTGAACTAAGTTGCTGAATAATGGTTTAAAATTTTTTACATGACTAAAGTAAGTTGCCATAAACATGTTCAAAATTAATTTGAATCTTATTTCTAACCACTTACTCTACTACTACTTCACTGGTTTTTGGTACTAAATTTAACGAAATCAAAATAGCATGTTTTATATAGATTGTATTATTATTTATAGTTGTATATGATATACTTTCCACAAAGTTAGGTTAAAATTTGGTCTAGAATGATTTTTTAATGTTTTCACTTAAAAAATATTTAGGGATATAAGAATTTTATTTATTTATTTATTTTTTTTAGTTGGGTGCAGTCGTGCAGGAAAAAATCGCGCCTATGTTCCGCGCGATGCTTCCTCAAAATGCATTTAAATACAATATTTTTAATAAAGGCGATTTTTCAATAATTTAGATGAGTTTTTGATTAAAAAAGCAATTGATGGAAGTTCATTAAAAATACGTTAGTGTAATTAAAGTTATACAAATGTTGTAGTTAGGTTGATATTTATTTCGATATATTTACATAAAGCAAAAAAGAAGAATCGTAAGAGATAACTTAATATATTTCATTCATAGAGGAGAGGAGGGTATTATGGAAAACCGAGGTTTTTACTCCGTTCGATGCTGCAATATCGCGGAAATAACATGAACTACTCAAGAAAGACTCCCATGATGCATTGCAGTAAGAGTTCGCCCCTTACTGTTGTCATGAAAGTGCTACAAAAAAAGTTAGTTTTTTATTTTCAAGAGATTTTGGAGGTAAGTTTTCGAATTTTTATCCGTTAGTATACATATGACTTAAAGTATTGATGTTAACTGTAATGTACACTAAAATAATTGTAGTTTTTTTAATACTGTAGTCGATTTTCAGCTTACAATATTTGGTCCATCATTTTAAATATTCATTTGCCAAGATGGCGTGTCGGGTATTCTGGAATACTAAATATTTCAAGACAACAAGAAAGCAAAGACGCTGAATGTATTTTTTGCGACGGCAAATTCTCTCAAGATCAACGAGGTGAAGTTTGGATTCAGTGCGTAAGTTGTTGTCTGCGGGCTCACCTTGACTGCACGGGAGCAGAGCAAGACGATTACAAATGTGACCAATATAAATAGACTCGAAACTGAAATGATTCACACTTAATTTCAAAAATTATGTTTACATACTTAAGTATAAAAGTATTTATTTTTTCATTATTCATTTTTTTTAATTTGTGGTTTGATAACAGTGTTTTATGAAGTTAATTAGTAGTTCAATGGTTAACACCACCTATTCCATATTACCCGAGTATTTCATAGTAGCCGCCATTCGTAATTTTTTTAAACGTTTTTTTTTATTTAAAAGTAAATAGTATTTTTTTTTTTACAAAACACATTGTATTACAGTTAGTTTTAGTATGTACTCATGATGATTTTGAAATGTTTTATTAAAAAAAACAAAAAGTTATTTTGAAAAAAGTAAATGGTATTCCATATAACTGTCCTCTCATCTACTCATTTGAAAAGGAGGTGAAACGATGCAAAGACGCAATTTTGGTTTTCTGCAAAGTTTTCTTTTCAGAACAGTTTTTTGTGTCTAGTTTCATTGCAGATGCCACTCCATTTTTAACGAGAAAAAAATGTATAAAATTAGAAGATAAATTTTATTTGCATACTCTTAATAATAGAATAGCTTAGGCTATTTGTTTTGCCAAAACGAAAACTGTTATCCTGAAATGAATCGTTCACTTCAAAAACTAGTTAAACGACAAAATCTTTGATTTTAAGAAAATATTTACATCATAACATTAAATTGTTTAAGTTGCCTTACAACAGCTTCTACTGAAAGAAATATGGCGAAATATGTATAGATTTTGGTTTAAAATATGTTAACCCTGATCGATATATTTTTTAACAAGGGTGTTGATGCTTTTTCAAACTTTTAGAGCTTGCCGCTTGAATGCTTATTGAAATAACCGGTTCAAATCACAATGCAAAAAACACATGCAATAACAATATAAATGAAATGAAATTGTAACGAAAACCACCTCAAATTATACATAAGACTTTGAAAGATAACTTACTTGGTAATTAAAAATAATGCACGTGATTTGAAACACTATTTTATGTATTTTCAATATTTTTTGCTTCATTTTTCATGTTATCTATGTAACTATACTGTCTGCAAAAGTTGAATGTCCAAAACTACATTCATAGAAAAATCATTCTTCTTTGTGGAAGGATGAGAATTACTCACTTTTTTTTTCAACTAAAGCTGTTTCACAAAAGATGTTTTTAACATAAAGAGCATTATAGTTCAGAATTATATTAATTCAAGTAAAACATTTTTTTAAATTAATTTTCGAATTTACTTTCGAGTTTATAAGCTCCACTTTTTTAATTTCAAAGATTTGTATTATCAGGAAAAGCAATATCCAGTAAAATAAATTGAATAAGAAGATGATGTAAAAAAGTTAAGATAAATGCTTAGAAAACAACAGCATTAAAATTCTGAGCCCAAGAGACACAATTATTCCGTCTTTAAAGTCTTGCTTAAAAGATACATATTTAGAGAATTCTTAAGTTCAAAAGTAAAATATTTACTCCTACAAGCACTATAATGAGCTATAAGATATAAAAATTTCGTAAGCTTTCCGGAAAATTGCTTCATGCCATAAAGTTCAAAAGTCCTTTCCCAAACGATATTATATAAAATAAGGAAACTGTTAGAAATAAAGTTTATTTTTGTTTTTTCAGAGCTTCTAAAATACTCCTTTGTGTTAAGTCTAATAGAAATTATTTTCACTATTTATAACCCTAAGCAACCGCATCTTATAATGAGTTCAGGACGGTTTGAAGTTTTGCTTTTCAACAGCATTACCCCCCCCCCCCCCATTTTTATTAATATGGTTTAGTCGAAAAACAAAAGCAAAAAAAAAAACAAAGCGTAAGCTTTTTATTTTGATACACAGAAAAAAATTTAACGTTCAAAATAAAAAGTAAATGGGTCATTCCATGTCAAGTGATCCAACGTTTTTTACCTTACATTTTTGTATTTCTTTCAAATTTGGCTCATCAATTGTACCCCTTGAGGTAATCAAAAGTCTCAATTTTTGGATTTTTATCTCTATTATTTTTTCATTTATAAGACTTTGAACTTTGGAAAAACCCTCGTTTTTCAATGGATAAGGGTACATAAAAGGGACCATAACTCGGCACCAAGTATAGATAGAACGATTTGGTAAATGGCATTTTAAAGTACGTTAGTTGACGCTTAATCTGATATGCAACATGACTAATTTGATAAAAATTTTCTTTTTCAAAAAATAAAATTTAAATTTCAAATTTAAATTTCTCGAAAAACATATAATGAATTTTTTTGAAAAAATTCTCAAAAATTCTTGTGTATTTCATCTATGGTTGTACAAATTTTTAGATTGGGATCTCAATGGGATCATATTTTTTTCAATTTTTGAATGAAACTGTATAGGAAAAAAATGATATTTTTTAGATTCTATTTATTTAAATACTAAGTTCTCTTGCTTGTGATGGTCTAAAAAGTAGTGAACAAACATGAATATGTTTAAAGTGAGCTAGCATGAGCTTATAGATTTGTCAGGTTCACCCCCTCCCCCCTTCCTCTCCCGCACAACTACTCTTTTTTAATTCAAAACTGTTCAAAATGTTTAAAAAAAAAAAAAAAAAACTCTTTGATACAAAATGAATAGTAAACTTATTTAAAGTTGGTAAATGAGTTTCCTTATAACTAGAAGAAATATCCCCCTCCTCCACCCAAATATACCATTAACGCTGTACTACACTGCGATGCAAAAGTTTAGACAAATGGCAAATATATGAATAAAAAGAAGACTATTCAACGAAATGCTTTCAAAGTTCTACTGCAGGTACACAATATGGTCCCAAATACGTGTCTGGAATTCTTATAACTATAACTGGAATCAAATTTTGGATATTACAAAAGATATTTTTTTACATTGTTGCAAAAGTTTAGACAATAGTCAGATTTTATGCAAATATCCCTTGAAATGTGATTAGTAGAGGAAATGCGGGACTGTATTATTCATTTATAAAGTGCAGAGATTGCTGAATAAATAATCAAAATCTCAAAAGCTCTTTAGTTCTCGTGTAAAGAAAATGACAAAGTTTTTAAGCCGAAATTTGAAAATGAACCTACTTTATTAATTTTTTATCTTTTAAATCGGCTCTAGTATGGTAGTAGATTGTTTTATACTTTGTGGAGAGCAAATTCAGACATGAGTATCGATCAAAATGTCCAAGAAAAATTATATTTCTTAAGGATGAAGGAATTGAAAAAACGACTGAGACTGATGATTCGCCCCTTAATCCTACAAAACTTCAACTTGGGTCAAAAACAACACGTGACAGCATAAGTAAATGAACAACTGAATCGGAATGCACAAAAAAAAAAAAAAAACCAAAGAATTGTGCTTGAGCCTTTTCGGACAGAGTGTCCCAAATAAGCCAGATTTTATTGGTAAAAGCAGCACAGCATATGATCATTGGATATTTCTCAAGTCCCGCGAAAAGAATTACAATTCATCTAGACCATCCCAATTTTAATAATTTTTATCAAAGAAAGTACCATTCATTTTTTAGTCACGATGATACATATGCTGATTTTCACATTAAAATCAGGCTTATTTGGGACACTCTGTCCGAAAAGGCTCAGGCACAATTCTTTATTTTTTTTATGCATTCCGATTCAGTTGTTCATCTACTTATGCTGTCACGTGCTGTTTTTGACCCAAGTTGAAGTTTTGTGGGTTTAAGGGGTGAATCGTCAGTCTGAGCCGTTTTTTCAATTCCTTCATCCTTAAGAAGTGTAATTTTTCTTGGACTTTTTGATCGATACGCATGTCTGAATTTGCTCTCTACGAAGTAAAAAACAATGTACTACCATACTAGGGCCGATTTCAAAGACAAAAAATTAATAAAATAGGTTCATTTTCAAATTTCGGCTTCCAAACTTTCTCATCTTCTTTACACGAGAACTAAAGAGCTTTTGAGATTTTGATTATTTATTCAGCAGTCTCTGCACTTTATAAATGAATAATACAGCCCCGCATTTCCTCCACCAATCACATTTAAAGGGATATTTGCATAAAATCTGAATATTGTCTAAACTTTTGCAACAATGTAAAAAATTGTCTTTTGTTATATTCAAAATTTGATTCCAGTTATAGTTATAAGAACTCCAGACACGTATTTGGGACCATATTGTGTACCTGCAGTAGAAATTTGAAAGCATTTCGTTGAATAGTTTTCATTTTATTCACATAATTGCATTTTGTCTAAACTTTTGCATCGCAGTGTATTATGACGTCTAACCTGGGGATTGAATTGACTATTATTTTTTCTCTAGGTAAGTGAGCAAGAATTAACTTGTAGATTGGTCAGCTCCCCCTCCCTTCCTTCCTGACCCACCCATTTTCCCCCCAAACTATTTAAAATGCTAAAAAAAAAGCTTCTTTGATACAAAATGAACAGTAAACTTGTTTAAAGTTGGTAATTGGGCTTCCTTATAACAAGGCAAAGTACAACCCTTCCCCCACCCAAATATACCATTAACGCTATACTAATATGACGTCTCACCTGGGGATTGATTTGAGGATTATTTTCCCCCTAGGTATATATTGTTTTTCAGACGAAGTGTGTCGTTTTCAATCCGAACTTCACAAAGTGTACTTCCATTCAAAATCTGAATTTAAACTTATGGTTCATTTCATCCCCTCCCCCAGCACCAATCTTCAATTTTGAAGGGAGCTAATAAATGGGTCGCCCCAAGATCATAGCAAACAGCAAAATAGCACTGTTTCCCCTTGTTCTCATTATGTTTTCCCATTATTTTTACACAAAACTGAAAAGAAATTAAAGTGTCACGTTATATGTCAGTCCCCATCACTGCCTTTCCTTTCTCTTATTGGACAAAGCTCATAAGCTAATAGGAAAGAGTAACAAACATAACAAACTGAAACACTACCAGACATAGAGACTAAGGCTTTGAAATGAGGCTAGACGGGATGATAAAAAAAAATAAAAGTTTGGAGTGAAAAGGTAGGGTAAGGGGGGGGGGGGAGCAATCTGTAAAGAAGTTAAACAATATGTGAGGTTGTGCTCAAAAAGCAGTGTTTGTTTAATATATATATATATATATAGATATATCTTGCTGCATTACTTTCCTTTACAACAAAATGAAAAAGAACACAAACGGTTAAAAAAATTAAATAACAGCTGCACACTAGATAATGTGGAAAGATAGTTATGGGGACAAAGACATATGATCTGATATTTTGATTTATTTTCAGTTTTGTGCGAAAAGAATAGAAAAAACGATGAGAACAAGGGGAAACAGTGCTATTTTGCTGTTTGCTATGATATTGGGGCTACCCATTTATTTCCTCCCTTCAAATTGAAGATTGGTGCTGGGGTAGAAGATGAAATGAATCATAAAGTTAAATTTCAGATATTGAATGTAAGTACACTTTGAAGTTCGGATCGAAAAGAAACACTTCGTCTGAAAAACGATATATATACCTAGGGTGAAAATAATCCTCAACTCAATCCCCAGGTTAGACGTCATATTAGTATAGTGTGAATGGTATATTTGGGTGGGGAGGGGGATACTTCGTCTAGTTATAAGGAAACTCATTTACCAACTTTAAATAAGTTTACTATTCATTTTGTATCAAAGAGTTTTTTTTAAATATTTTGAACAGTTTTGAATTAAAAAAGAGTGGTTGTGCGGGGGAGGAAGGGGGGAGGGGGTGAACCTGACAAATCTATAAGCTCAGGCTAGTTCACTTTAAACATATTTATGTTTGTTCACTGCTTTTTAGACCATCACAAGCAAGAGAACTTAGTATTTAAATAAATAGAATCTAAAAAATATCATTTTTTTCCTATACAGTTTTATTCAAAAATTGAAAAAAATATGATCCCATTGAGATCCCAATCTAAAAATTTGTACAAACATAGATGAAATACACAAGAATTTTTGAGAATTTTTTCAAAAAAATTCATTATATGTTTTTCGAGAAATTTAAATTTAAAATTTCAATTTCATTTTTTGAAAAAGAAAATTTTTATCAAATTAGTCATGTTGCATATCAGGTTAAGCGACAACTAACGTACTTTAAAATGCTATTTACCAAATCGTTCTATCTATACTTGGTGCCGAGTTATGGTCCCTTTTATGTACCCTTATCCATTGAAAAACGAGGGTTTTTCCAAAGTTCAAAGTCTCATAAATGAAAAAATAATAGAGATAAAAATCCAAATTTGAGACTTTTGATTACCTCAAGGGGTACAATTGATGAGCCAAATGTGAAAGAAATACAAAAATGTAAGGTAAAAATTTTCTCAGATTTTGGATCACTTGACGTGGAATGACCCAAATCAGAATTTTAGCTTACAATTGCACAAACTTATGTACGAACTTCAAGTAACGACAGATTCTGAACTACACACTAGCTAGTGATTTAGTTTCAAAACTCTTTCGCGATAAATAAATCTTAAACTCCTTTAAGATGGGATAGCAAAACACTTTATTTTTTATTGAAATAAAAATCATGTTTACGCATAAATAAATAAAAAATATAAAAAAAACTGGCGCGTTCCACTTTGAAAGCGATTCAGCATTCCATTAAAATATATATGAGATGAAAATTAGTCGATCATACACAAATAAATCAGCTATCAAAGCCAATTTTTCTTGGTATAATATTAACGGATTATAAACGAATGTTTTGGAGCCAAGAATTACGCAATTCATGGACTAAGTCCCTTGTCGATGACATCAAAAAGAAGAAAAGCAATACACTGCAAGAAATGAACTGTTGTTTTTGCAATATAATACTGGCAGCCGAGGTTGCAATTTTAGCCTGTAAAATGCACAGTAATTCCACAAAACTATTAATTTTAGTTTCTTACTGGAAAGTTAGCAAGTTTACAGTTTATTGCCGTAAACTTCAGCTGTATTATACTGTGAAATTAACAGTATAATACTGGCGGCAGAGGCGTCCAGCTTAAAAATGTACAATGTACAATAATAAACTTAAATTAGCAATTTTACAGTTAATTACTGTAAAAGTAGCAATTTTACAGTGTATTACTGTAAAATTAGAAATTTTTGGTTTATTACTATGAAATTAGCTACAGTATACTGTAAAAACAACATGTTTTACTGTGTATTCGCATACAAAAAATTAAAATAAATGAAAAATAAAAATAACAAACAAAAACAAATAAAAAGTATGTACATGATTGTCTAGAATACGACAAAAATTTTAGCCAAAATGATATTTAAGTACCACAAAACTAGAATTTAGCCACGGAACGCTAAACGTACACTTAAATATAATAGTTTTAATAAAACGCATACAAAAAAAATAATGATAATAATTAAAAACAAATAAATAGTATGCACATAATTGTCTAGAATACGGCAAGAATTTTGCCAAAATGACATTTAAGCACCACAAAACTAGAATTCAGCCGCGAAATGCTAAACATACACTAAATATAATAATTTCAATAAAGAATGCATATTAGTGAAATCTATTTATCATTGTTACTCATTTGAATGTACACGTTCTTGTACAACAGCTTCATTTTAAACTACACTGATTCTGCAAACCGTAAGCGTGCAATATTTCCTTTTAAATTCAAGCCCCTACAAGACTAGTAACAACATTAAAATATATTTGTTTAATGAAATCAACTTTCAATAAACAACACGAACTTTGCAGATTTTCTAACTAAACAAATTCCTTACACTCTCATTCATTATCGATGTTGCTCATTGTTTGAAACTAATGGAATGTTTGAAAGAGGGAGTAGGAGACAAATTATCTAATCAATTAGTGTTGCACAATAAACTTTGGAACTTCGTATTTTGCTTTCATTCTTACGCGTGAAATGCTTTTAAATACGGATGCACTTTTGTATACATTACAGAGAGCACAAAAAAATCATAATAAATTAGATAATTAACTAAATACACTGGCGGAAAAAAAATCCCAACACCAAGAAAGACTTGTGTCAGATAAACGAAATTTGGTAGGCGTGTTTATACAACTGAAAGATGACATCGATTGAAATTTCGTGTTCCGCGCATAAGTGTGGCGCAGCTGGCGTCACTCAGAAAATGCAAATAAGGCTTGTTTTAAAAGCGTTTTGTGAAGCTCGTGGGTATTATTTTTCCGTGATATTTGACGAATTGCGTTCATGTTAGCCTGGAATACCTTTAAGAAGACCAAGAAGCCATTATCAAAAGCTCACCGAGTTTAAACGAGGTCGTACAAATTGGCTACGAGAAGGTGGATTTTCATTTCGCGATATTGCAGAAAGACTTCGGTGGAAATGTTTCCAACATGCATGATTATTGGAAGCTATGGGCAAGGGATGATACTACCTCAAGAAGATCGAGTTCCGAGCTGCCACGTGGCACGACTGAGAAGGAAGATCGCCGAATCTTGCGTACGGCTGTGGCGCATCGTACTGCATCTGCGGCTGACATTCGAGCTGCAGTTGGTACCGTCGTGACCCAAGGAACGGTAAGAAACTGTTTACTTCAAGGACAGCTCCGAGCCAGGCAGCCTGTAGCCGGTATTCCATTGACTGCAAACCATTCCCTTTTCCGACGGCAGTGGTGCCACGAAAGAGCTCACTGGAGGTCGGAGTGGAGATCTGTTGTAATTTTTGATGAAAACAGATTCTGAATTAGTGCCAGTGGTGGCTGTATATTGGTCAGAAGGAGGCAAGGAGACCGCCTGCATCCAAGCGGTCTACGTCCTAGACACACGGGACTCACACCTGGAGTTATGGTCTCTGGAGCAATTTTCTACGACAGCAGGGGCATTCTTGTGGTTACCCCAAACTCACTGACAGAAAATTTGTCGTCAGTCTGTTAATTTAACCAGTAGTACAGCCCTTCATGAGTAGCATTCAAAGGGGCGTTTTCCAACCGGATAACGCTCGCCCTCACATCGCTGCTGTAACGCAATGTGCTCTACAGAGTGCTGACATGTTACCATGACCTGCAAAATCACCAGGTCTGTCTCCAATTGATAACGTATGGGATATCATGGGATGGCACCTCGAGTATCATCCACAGTCAGCAATGACGGTCCTAGTATTGACACAGCAAGTGCAACAAGCATGGAACTCCATACCACAAAGTGACATTCGGCACCTGTATGACATAATGCATGCACGCTTGCTTGCTTTCCATCAAAATTTTGGAGGTTACACCTTCTATTAAATTAACATAATTTCACATTTGCACAGCATTTTCTTGAGCTTAAATTAGCCAGTGATCTTGTACATTTAATCAATTAAACATGTTAACTAGACAATTGCATTACCGAAATTTCATTACTCTACGGCAATTTTTTCTTGGTGTTGGGATTTTTTTTTCCGCCAGTGTATATAAAAAGTAAAAAATGGAAAAAAAGGGTTTAGTGGGAAAAAATGTGTCTTATTCGAACTTACAATTGTTTATTCAACTGTATTTCATTAATATAATTTAAAAAAATCTTATTTTATATATTTTTGTTTTAAGTTAATCAAAAAATAAACAGAAATTCGAGATGATGATATCCTTGCCCGCGCCCCTCTTTCTCTTTCAACCAAAAAAAAAAAAAAAAAAAAATTTACTAATTTTCGAAAAATAAACTACATCAAGTAAATCTCAATTAAGCAACATAAATATTTGCGACTTTCTTCGCTTTCTAGAAATAAGTAACATGCAAGAATAAACAAGTTTGGCATTAACTCTGTCCACAAACATGATAAACGGTTGCAATTACATCAATCTTCTGGACGTAAAAGTTAAAAAAAAAAAAAACTGCGATTTAAACATCCATCATATTTCTACCAGTCGCATATTGTTAGCCAGTATTATACTATTACAACAGCGGTTTATTTTTTGCAGTAAATTACTAGAGAACTGTTGACTGTTTGCGACTAAAACATTATAAAATGCCGTATACTTTCCTGAACTTTCGTCACAAAATGTATTTTGTAGGGGAATTCAAAAAGATTAATTTAATTAACACACTATTTATTCCGACCAAAGAAATTTATATCTCCAATTACGTGCACCGGAAACATGTAATCCTCCACAAACCGTGCTTAGAATAGCAGTGGTTTTATGGTTTCCTAGAGTGCGCTTCAGAAAGACTTTAAAGTTGTAAAAGGACTTTTACGACGTTTTTCCTAACGTTTACACAAGTAATTCAATTCCGTCGCTAGTAAAAATCGGTGTGATAAGACACTTTGACGTAAATAATAGCAATAAACACAAAATTAGCTTTGTTAGAGGACAAAAGAAGTAAGCAATGGCATTTTAACTATGAAAAAAATGTGAAGAAACAGATATTTTCCAACAGTATTAATAGTTTTACTTTTAAAAACTGCTGTTTAATGAAGGTGAAATTCAAATGAAAATTGCAGTCTCATTTTCCAAAGATAACCAACCTAGCTGGATTGTCTAAAAATAAATGCCCTTGAAATTAAATCACAAAAAAGTCATTGATTTTTAAATAATATGTGGATGTGTTTTTTTTAAATCCAAAACACCATCCAAAATTTTGACTTTAATCACCTCTAAATGAATTTGTACCAGTTCCTTCAGCACGTACGTGCATATATATATTTACTTGCAAACGCAAAAGCGCTCAAAATATTTATTTGTACAAACACCGGTTCTAACAAATTCTCTCCTAACGTATATTGCATAACAAGAAAGTAGACTCTCCCCTTTTAGTGCCAAATTTATAGTAACTGAAAAAACGCCATAATATAGCGGCCACTTACAGCCACTTATCTATATACATAAAAGACTATGTGGTGGATACATAACGTAATGAAACTTCAATGAACACTCTACGAAAAATCGCTAAGTCCAGCGCCTCCCCCTCCCCCAATTTGACGAAGAAAACTATAAATGGAATCTCCCAATCGCCCGGCCGCGCAAAGAGAAGCAGCAGTTTTTTTGGCAAAGGAGAACCAAGACAGGAAGTATCTGACGCACCCCCACTTTATGACCGCAGAAGAATTCAGACTCCTCCCACGCGGGGAAGAAAAAGGTCACGGTTGCAACGAAAAGCTGCGATGAGCCACGATGGAATCAATTAAGGAGGGAAAAAGCAGCTAAAAAGAAGAGAAAGGGGGATCTGGCAAGGGAGGTGAAGGAAAGAAGTAAAGTGAAGCCAAACGACACACAAGAACAGATATAAGGATCTGCACCACAGATTGCGAGGAGATTTTTAGAGATTTTTTTCAGAACCAGTCGATTTTGTGAACGGATATGGGGCCGGTTTTGTGTGTCTCTGGATATTAGAATTTTGAGCACCAATTCCGGTACCCAATCATCCGGGGTGATGGACAGCATCAACCACCTAAAGAGATAATATGTACAAGGATGAAGGAGATTAAGACAGAAATGTATTAAATAACCAACTTGAATAAACCTGGGTAACCCCATGTGGTGAGTTTGTTTTTTTTAAGATGTATTCTTGCATTTTCTGAACGCCGCGCCTTTGGGTATTTCACTCCAATGCAATGTTTCTTTTTGTGTCGTGTTTAATTGCGGAATGCCAAGTGAGCAATTTTTCCTGTTTGATAAATTAACTTTATAAGCTGTTTTCTTCTAGCCTTGTAATACTGTTTTGTAGATTTTGTTTTAAGCACTAACGATCACGCGGCCTAATGTAATCATTTTCAAAATTTAATGTTATTTGCTCACTGCATCCCAGATGAGGTTGTTTCTTTTAAAATTGGAGCAATGCTTAAAGCTATTTTTCCTTTTCAGCAGGATATTTATCTTTTTCTTTCAGCAGAAATAATTACTTGGGAATTTCAGTTTTCTTTTAATTATGTTTTTAAATTATGTTAGGAGGTAATTTATTGAAGATTATAGAATGATTATTACATTTAATTAGCTTTTTAACTTACTACACCACAGACTACTTTTGTATGCGTATGTCCGGGGTAAACTTCAAAACTACTGGAACGATTTTAACCATTTTTTCATCGTAGATAGCTGCAGTAACAGGGAACAAGATAAGCTATAATTTATTTCTAAAAAGCTTAGTTTAAAAAAGTTATTATGGAAAATAGTAAATTTCATATAGTTTCCCCATTAAATGATTAAATTTTCAGTCCATTGTTGCAAACATTTGTTGCCTGGTAACAATAATATTAATGGTGATCATAATGAAAATGTGAACCAAGGCTTCTCTGGAGTAAGTATGAAATTTATTGCTTTTTTAGGATGTTTAGATTCATCTGTGCCAATAATAGCTAACGAGACTAAATAAAGAGATAATTGATTTTGGCAACAGTTAGAGAACAGAAAATGTTTTTAGTCAAAAAATTTCTAAGTTAGGTACATAAGATGTTTTCACCAGTGTAGCCGCAAGGATATAAACTAATGATGGGACTTATTTTACGTGTAATGTTTGGAAATACTTGACTCCAGTGCGATTGATTTTACAGGGTGCGACAGAGAAACTTGCTGATTTTAATTGGATACTAAATAGCAAGGAGTGGTCAGAAAGGAGTGGGAAGAGTCTCATTTTAAAGAGATAGTCCTGAAGTTTTGTTATCTCATAGTTTAGTTGTCGCCATGCGTTGGAAACCAAGCCTTTACTTTTCAAATAATCTTTCGATGGTCGTCACTCAACGTGCCTTCCGAACTCGGTTCGAAATTCAGCCCGTTGTTCCCCTTGATGGCTGGGAATCTACTGTTTTGAGGGTGAAAACATTCAGGGAAAGTGAAAGTGTGGCAAACAGAGGCCCAGGAGGTCAACGGATTTCCAGAATCCTAGAAAACTTCGAAAAAGTGAGGGAGTCGTTTTTGCGCTTATACTATGTCTATACTAGCTGCGTGACCTGGCATTGCACGGGCTAGCTCTGAACAAAAAATTAACAAAACTTGATTATTTTATAAGAATAGGAGTCTTACTAGTTTTTATTCCAACATTCCTCTTTTGTGATTCACTGTGGAATTTTTTACTATAAATTTATCATATACATATCATATCGTGATACAATTAAAATAGTTTTTTAATCGATTGTTTCATCAGCCCGCTAATGAGTTTCATATTTGATTCAGTTAAGCCTTCATTAAAAATTATCATTATCTTTACTGTTTCATATCAACCACGTTTTATAACAGTAGATATCATATTTAATCAAATAGGACAAATCGCTTTAAATTTGAGCAAAACTTTTTCGCAATTTCTTCAGAATTTTTTTATCAAACCTTATGTAAATTAAAACTAATGAGTTTGAAAAATGACGAATCCATCGGTAATTGGTTCAACTTTTAGTTCATGGGCATTCAGAAGGAAGAAGCAGGGCATAGGTAGAAAGATACTCAGTTTTTGATATAAGTAGATTATTATTTGAGATAAGTTTAAACATTTCATGTGCTATAAATTCTTAGAAAAAGCACATTTAACTAAGTTGCTATAAATGAAACATTTCCGAGAATTTGATCTTCTGACCACAACTGTGTTACATTATATTTCAATACAAAATAATCTTTAAGCTCGGTTAGACACACATATAGATTATCTTGAAAAAAGAAAATACCCTCTGATAATGCCTGAGAAACAAGAGAGGAGAAATATTTGACGTTAGGAAACTTTGGAAACATAATAATACATCTCATCACCTTGACTTAACTGCTCTCTAGAGTCCCATTTGCACTTCATTCTTCATCAGTTTCAACTGCTGACTGACTTATTTGTTCTAACGCTTCCCATTGTTTTTATGAGTGCCCTTTCTTTCTGCGGCAGATTTCTTTTAAAACCATGTGTTATTCATCTGGAAAAATTGGCAGAGTGGTATAATTTCCAAAATAACTGTGTCTCGTTATAAATCCTTTGTATTGGTTTTAATTTCGGCGTTTCAACACTGAAGTCAATTAAGGTTATTTTACTGATAATGCTTTATTTAAAAGAACTTTCAAATAGTTAATAATAATAATAATAATAATAATAATAATAATAATAATAATAATAATAATAATAATAATAATAACAATAATAATAATAATAATAATAATAATAATAATAATAATTAATAATAATAATAATAATAACTACATTTCTTAGAGTTATCTAAAATTGGTAGTAGTAATAAGCTAGGAGCTTTTAACTTCCCAGCAAAGTCACCTCAACCAGGACACAAAAATCCCCCATTCCCCCAGTAACACCTTTTAACCCAATGCAGAACATGTTTTAATTCACATCGTACTAGTCTATGAACAGACACTCCACACTCTGCAACAACGGAGAAGTGGCATACGCCAATATTTTAGAGACCATTAGGGAGATAATACACTGCGCGGAAAAATAAAAATTACCGCAACACCAAGAAAAACTTGCCGTAGAGTAAATGTGAAATTTTTGTGGTAATATGCCAAATTGGGTCTCGTTAAGCACGATTTTAAATTGAATCACTGAACCAGAACCCATGGCTAAATTGTATAGCTCAAGCAAAGTGCATGTGCAAATGTTGAAATTCTTGTTAATTTTGATAGAGGGTGGTAACCCTCCATATATATTTTTTTTTGTTGAAAGTGCAAAGCCCTGCAAGCGTGCATGCATTATGTCATACAGGTGCCGAATGTCACTTTGTGGTATGGAGTTCCATGCTTGTTGCACTTGCTGTGTCAATACTAGGACCGTCATTGCTGACTGTGGATGATGCTCGAGGTGCCATCCCATGATATCCCATACGTTATCAATTGGAGACAGACCTGGTGATTTTGCAGGTCATGGTAACATGTCAGCACTCTGTAGAGCACATTGCGTTACAGCAGCGATGTGAGGGCGAGCGTTATCCGGTTGGAAAACGCCCCCTTGAATGCTACTCATGAAGGGCTGTACTACTGGTTAAATTAACAGACTGACGACAAATTTTCAGTCAGTGAGTTTGGGATAACCACAAGAATGCCCCTGCTGTCGTAGGAAATTGCTCCAGAGACCATAACTCCAGGTGTGAGTCCCGTGTGTCTAGGCCGTAGACCGCTTGGATGCAGGCGGTCCCCTGGCCTCCTTCTGACCAATATACAGCCACCACTGGCACTAATTCAGAATCTGTTTTCATCAAAAATTACAACAGATCTCCACTCCGACCTCCAGTGAGCTCTGTCGTGGCACCACTGCCGTCGGAAAAGGCAATGGTTTGCAGTCAATGGAATACCGGCTACAGGCTGCCTGGCTCGGAGCTGTCCTTGAAGTAAACAGTTTCTTACCGTTCCTTGGGTCACGACGGTACCAACTGCAGCTCGAATGTCAGCCGCAGATGCAGTACGATGCGCCACAGCCGTACGCAAGATTCGGCGATCTTCCTTCTCAGTCGTGCCACGTGGCAGCTCGGAACTCGATCTTCTTGAGGTAGTACCATCCCTTGCCCATAGCTTCCAATAATCATGCATGGTGGAAACATTCCCACCCAAGTCTTTCTGCAATATCGCGAAATGAAAATCCACCTTCTCGTAGCCAAATTGTACGACCTCGTTTAAACTCGGTGAGCTGTTGATAATGGCTTCTTTGTCTTCTTAAAAGGTATTCCTGGCTAACATGAACGCAATTCGTCCAATTTCACGGAAAAATAATACACACGAGCTTCACAACACGCTTTTAAAACAAGCCTTATTCTCATGTTCTGAGTGACGCCAGCTGCGCCACACTTATGCGCGGAACACGAAATTTCAATCGATGTCATCTTTCAGTTGTATAAACACGCCTACCAAATTTCGTTTATATAACACAAGTCTTTCTTGGTGTTGGGATTTTTTTTTCCGCCAGTGTAGTTGTGATCAAGTTTTGAAAATGAACGCTTTTACATTTAGTTATTAGCAAAATTTGATCACTATTTCAAAATATAAACAACTGTTGAATACACTTAATTACATGAATTGCACTTGCAAAGAAACAAGAAAAGCTATGTGATGAATTTTTTTTAAATAAAATATCGTGTGATGAATTTTTTTTAAATAAAATATTGTGTAGAAATAATTACAAACATCCCAAACCTCAAGGTAAGAAAAAAAAAAAAAACTCTCCTAAGTTAGAAGATTGCATACCTCCAAAGATTGATTACAGTGGTACCATGTTTCACATTTGAAAAAGTACACCATCTTTCCTTTTTACGTGAAACAAATTCTCAAAGAAAACACCTCAACAAACATTTAATTGCATTTTATATAATTACGGACACTGTTCTAAATAAGCGACAGTGCGTTTTACTGTTTATTTTCGAAAATAACTGAAAAATATATATTAAATTGACGCGATTTAAGCGTGAGTTATTTAAATTGTATTTGCAAGAGTTCATACTTCTTAAAAAATTGTACCGATAGCTTAGGCTCAAAAAACTCTAAAATATGAATGACATCTGAAACATACGATAAAAATATTTTAGGGCTCATTCTCAGGAATAGAAAATAATGTAGCTTTTATTCTCTGCATTAATTATTATTATTTTTATTATTATTATCTTCATCATCATTATTATTATTATTATCATTGTAGTTATTAATACTAAACATTATTACCATCATCGTGGTCATAATCATAATCATTATCATCATCATTACTATTATTATTATTATTATCATTGTTATTATTATTATTATTCTCATTTTTATTTTTATTAAAATTATCATTATCATTATTATTATTGTTTATCATAATGATAACTATGACGATAACTATGACATCATCATCATCAGCAGCAGCAGCAGTAGCATCATCATTGGCAGTATTATTATTAATATTTGAATTATAATTAATATTATGCATTATTTTATTTATTTATTTTTACTTTTTTAGGTCACGTTTACAAAAACTTTGAAAATTGTGTTCCTCGTATAATGTGAATTCCAATAAAAAGTTTCTTATATAGAAAAAAATACAAATATTATTAGTAAGGTACAAGGTATTGAATAAAGGCAAAAAAAAAACAACTTATTTCTAGAGTTTTAATTTTTATGATGTGATAATCAGTGAAAGATTTCAATATTTCTTGTAAGCTACCAGACCAATCGTATGTGCCATACGTCCCTCCAGACACAATTTAAATGACGCTGTATTAGCAGGAGAGTGATGGTTAGATGACTTAACAATACAACTTAAAAAAAAAACATACGTTTAGTGGTCTAATGGAGATCTTCAAAGACAATAAAAAAAATTTTTTAACTTAATAATACAGACACTTCTCGTGGGAGGTAATGTCTGCCAACATGGAAACCAAATGAGAGAAGTCCTTTATTACTTCAAAAGTCTTGAGCAGTAGAAATCGAGCATCAAGTTATCCAAGCCGTAGTGGCCTGGTTGGTAAAGCAACAAAATACCCACTACACTCAAAAATAATTGTTGTTTTTACAGTATAATACAGCTAGTTTTAATGTACTGTAGAAATTGCTAATTTTACAGTAATAAACTATAAAATTTCCAATTTTACAGTGCTAAACTGTAAAATTGCTAATTTTACGGTAATAAACTGCGAAATCACTAATTTTACAGGTTATTACAGTGCATTTTACAGTTTTAAACTTTAACCTCTGCTGCCAGGATTGTACTGTTGTTTTTATAGTATAATACAGCTCAATTTTACGGCAATATACTGTAAAGTTTCTAATTTTACAGTAAAAAACTGTAAAATTGCTAGTTTTATAGTTTATTACTGTGCATTTCAATTTTAAATTGAAACATCGGCTGCCAGTATTATACTGTAAAAACAACAGTTCATTTTTTTGCAGTGTAGTTCGAAGGCACTCGAGAGAAACGCATTTCATACGGTTATATTTTTATTCTTCTTAAATTACCAGAGATATTAGTTAAAGCTTCCAAGTAACATCCTTTCGCTCTTAACCCTTTGCCAATGAATTAAATCGCGAAGTAAGTTCTAGCAAGAAATTGAATATTTTGTCGCTCACTGAGTTGTTATAAATGCCGAAGCCGCAACAGCAGCAGCCAACGGCAGTTAGAGAGCGAAGCGAGCTAGTGATTAAAGCCCATAGTTATTTAAGAAAAAAGTCAAGTAAAAGTAACGATTAGTTCAGGCCCGTTATTTAGAGGGGTCAGGGGTTCAATTGCCCCCCCCCCCCTAGATTTGAGAAATTAACGTATTTACATATAAGTGGGCGTTGTTTTTGTAGTTTCAGATAAAATAACATTGTGTTTGCACATTTTGACCCTCCCCCCCCCTGGAAAAACTAGAAATGACGACTGAATCAGTTGGAAAGATCAGCTCTAAAAACCAAAAAAGGAAGACTTCATCTACTTAAAATAAAAGAAAAATGAAAGTTGCAAACTATAATTTTTGTGTGTCAAAATATATCTTAAAAAATTAAAAGAACCTTGCTATACACGGAGTACAACCTCAAAAAATAAATAAATAAATAAAACTGTGTTGAACTAAGTGAAAAAAGTCATTTATTAAGGTTTAAAAAAATGTGACAATTTACGCCTAACGAGATGCAAAAAAAAGTACACAATGACATGACTACGCTTCGAAAAAATTAGAAACTAGAAAAAAATTCACGAAATGCTTCATAAACGTAACTTATATGAACTCTGCCTTCATCGTCCTCTCTTGCGCTTCAAATCAACATGCTCGTTCTGAAAGGATGTCTGATACAGCTGCTACTAAAAAACAAGTTAACTATATACTAAAAAGTATTAAAATTACAGAAAGAGAGTCTCAAGAAAGAATGGTTTATTTGATTATGAAAAAAAACGAGTTTCGGGGGACTTTTTTCGGGTCAGAGGTCTTATATCGTAGCAAATATAACATTATGAGTTTCGTTATTATTTTTCAACATACCGTCATACGGGGTGAATTGGTATACTTTTCAGCTTCGATTGTAAAAAAAGTAGTTAAAAGTTTTTTTAATATAAATTTTTTGGGTGAAAGCGTCGGTCTTGCTTTGCTTTTGATATTCCAAGCAAACACAAAACATGTTAAACATATATGTCATGTAAGATTTTCTCAAGTATTCATCGTTGTCTGTACTGGACGTTTGCTCTCTAAATAGAGTCTGTATGACTTTTCCGCCCATAAATTTTAAGAAAAAAAAAGTCTCCAGGGGCAAAAATCTTTTTAAATCTAAAACTTTCTGTCATTATAAGATCTAGATGCTTCCCCCATAAGGGGTAAACAATGATAAACCCTTGTTCCCTGTCTTGACTGGAGGAATTAGAGTTAGAATCTTGATTTTTCAAACAGTTTCCTTTAAATAAGTTTGAATTGGAACAGATCAAAGTGTCTCGGTTTACCCCGCAAAACCTTATAACATTATAAAAAATGTTTCGTTTTTATGACACAATTAAAAAAAAATCTATATACTAATGTGTACTCTGTTGCTCAGAAATACGCATAATTAAAAAATACTCTTATTTGATTTGAAATATAAAGAGGTCTGTACTTATTAAAGTTTTGCAGACGATGAAAACTCTTTTTTTTTTTTGACGTTCCGCTTGCAGCCTTGCTCACAAGCCAATGGTGTTGCCAGAATAACAAACATGTTTTATTATTACTTCTTCTGATGTTATCTTTCTGAGAGAAAAATTATTTGCCAAAAATATAAAAATATCCGACGTTATATTTATGAAGAATTTTTTTGTATGTTCTGGAAGTTTTGTTCCGAAACACCCCGTTTTACTATAGTATTATGGTTTCATCGTTTAGAAATTTGTATTAAAAATGAAGCATTTTATCTTACTATTTATGTAAGAATATATTATTTCATGATAAGCTAGAGTATTTGCTGTAGGAATGATATAACTGTTTTTGAAAAATATTTAAAATTTCATCCTCTTATGATTTGCCGAAATTTAGCCTCCTACTACCATTTTTCTCAATTAGAAAAACTTTTATAATATTTTTTAGGTAAACATATATCCTGGTGGAGTGAGGTAAATTGCCTGGTTGTTCGGGTAATTTATCTCAAAATGACATTTTTTTTTTAATTACAGATACTGTATTTCGTATTTATTTATTCGTGTTATCCATATTAAGAAAAGTATTAAGCATTATTTCCCTTTTTTATATTAACTTTGGTTCTCATAAATGCTTCTGGTTAGGAGGGACGTGGTACCGCTTCTTACTATAATAGGTTCAGCCCGAAAACCCATAAAAACAACTTAACATCTGAAATGCATACATAGAAATTATGTCAATAACAATCGAATATTTCATCCGAAATCGAGTGCAACAAAACTCATAAAAGTAATTGCAATTAATGTACTTGATTTATCTGATTGCTTTCGTGCAATTTAGGAAAATGGGACGCATACTTTAAAAAGATACTTTAAAAAGGTAATGTAAGCGTTTTTCTTTCGTGAGAAGAATATTAAGGAAACAGTGAACTCATTAATTGCATTAGGAATATTTTTTGAGTTTAATTAAAGCAATTACAGTTTTAGACGTTAATAAGTTTCGATAAAATCATTCACATTCGCCACATACTTTGTTTTACATATTTTAACTAATAAAGACCAAAACTAATTTCTCTAAGAGGCAATTTCAATTAAAGAAAATAGGAAGTTTTGATCTTGTAATAATTAGTAATCTTAAAACGTAAAGATCAACCATCCAAATACTCAAAATATTTATAAAACTAAATTTAAATCATGAGCACACAAGTAATTGCGTATCTCCAAATTAAGGCAACTTACATATATTTAAATATCACTAAATTAACAGAAAATGAACAGTTGAAGTTTATTTTTATTTTTAAACTAAAGATGGATCAAAGCTTCGGCCTGGCAGAAGCATGATGTGTGATTCGGTTTATCATAATTTATGTTGTAAATTGTCATTTTACAATTATAGTTCCATAAAATATAGTCCTTTAAGCTTTACAGAATTAATAAATATAATAAAACACAGAAGAAAATTGTAAAAAATTAAAGTGATTGTGTGTTGTGAACACTTGGAACCAGAAAATTTAATAATTAACAGTGTATTCTAGTCAGCTGAAATTCTTACGAAAAAAATGTTAAAATTTAATTACGTTTAGTTAATAATTATATGAACAACTTTAGTTCATTTTCAATGAAACTGGTAAAATGTGACTTTTTTTAAGCATTTCTAGTGTTGAAACTTCTAAAAAGGGAAAATTATAGTCAATTTGTAAAACCTACCAAGATAGGGTTTTATGAAAATCATATTTAATTTAACAAGAGTTATATGTATACAATTTCAGTTTTTGTTAAATTGATTAATATGTTGACAAAACTTAAATAATTTTGTAGATATTGATCAAGATTACTGATGGTAATCCAGGATTACTAAATATCTTGACAGTTAAAAAAAAACTAAATTGAAGCTGAATATTTATTTATTTTTTATCAAAGGGACTGCAAGGAGGCATTCCCATTCCTTGCACATCCACTTTTGATGCAAGATATTACGCTTTGATTTCCTTTGTTACTTTAAAGACAGAGCTGATTTTTAATTTTATTCTTTTTTAAATTAACAGTTCAAAATTAAATGTTTTTTTTTTCAATATGTAAATAAAAATTTGAATACTGCATGGTAAATGTTCATGTACATGATTCTAACAAGTTTGAATTAACGTCAAAATTTTTAACTTAAAAATATTTAGATATCTATCACAGTATTTAGGCATAATGTAACTAGCATCTATCTTCTACTTAAATTATTCTGTGATTTAATGTCATACCAGCTCATATCAGTTGCTTTTATTATAAAGATCCACTTAACAGTAAAGCAAGGTTTTCATATTTCAACTACTGCTTTATCTTACTTATTTGCTATAAAAAATTAGAACTGTCTTCTTATCTGGTACTATCAGTACAAAACAAAAATAAATACTTAAATTAGAAAAATTACTTTAAAAATAAGACAGTAAACCGAAAATGGCACTATTAAACATATGAAGAAGAGTACTGCCGTGGGCAGGTAAAGGGCAGTAACTGCAAATTTTTCGATTTTAATTTTTTTGCATTTTTGAAATCTATGTTACATTAGTTTTATGGTACAAGCATCTTTTTTTGGTTTCCGATGAAAAAAAACTGTTTTTTAACCAATGGTAATTAGCAGTAACTGCATTTTTCGTTACAGTGGGCAGGTAAACGGCAGTATCTGCATGTCTGCCGGATGAACATAATATGAATCGCTGTGCAAAACTTGCATCACGCCGCAAAAACCGTTGTCCTTTGTACCTAAACTGAGCAAAAGTAGGGGTGCCCTAATGGGAGGTCACGAGAGGTCATTGGTTGTACTTGAATGTTCCCAAGGGGGTGTTTTATTCCTTTTTGGGGTGAATCAGTGTTAATATCAGTGTAGACTTAAGTGATATAAATTGGCGTTACCACTTGGCGATATGTCGCCAAGCTTTTGGTCGCCAAATACTTGTCGCCAACTTGGTGACATGTCGCCAAATTGGCGACAAATTTGGCGAAAAAAATTATTTTATGAGTTTGGGTTCAATTTAGCGCTATTGGCGGTATTTTGCGAAAAATCCACTGAATGATGCTAAAGTCGGTGATAGTTAGAAAATGAATCGTTGTAAATCATTTTCTGCATTGTTTCGGGGTACATTAAGGGCGTAAATGTTTGAATTGTTATCTTGCTCACTTCAAGCACTATTTTAACACTTAAGGCATCTACTAAGAAATTTACACGTAAAAGAAAGTAGTGCGGGGTCCATACCAGATCTTTTTCTTTCAAAAAGAGTTTCTCTCCACTAGCAGACAATATTTTTCACGATTTCATAGATACACAAGCAAAACTTGGCAGACGACAAACAAAAATGTTTTCTTTTAATTACAGTTGCTTTCATACTAACAGACGATAGTTTTTGCAGTTTAATACATACCTAGCTGTTGCATTTTTAATAGTTCTATGAAAAGAATCGTCAGCACAACAAGCATTTCAAGTCCTCTTTTTTCAAACTGATTTCTTGTTTTGATTCAAAGTACAAAACATTAACTGATTTGTAGTAATTTTAAAACATCTGGTGTGAGCGCCACACTACTGCCTTTTACGCTTAAATTCCATAATAAATGCCTCAAGTGTTAAAATAGTACATTAGAGTGAGCAAGATAACAATTCAAACATTTACACCCCCAGTTTGTCACGAATCAATGCAAAAAAATGTTTTACAATGATTTATTTTCTAAATATCGCCGATTTTAACATGATTCAGTGATTTTTTTGCAAAATGTGTCCAATAGCGCCAAATTGAATCCAAATTTTAAAAAAAATTATTTTTCGCCAAATTTGTCGCCAGCTTGGCGACAAACACTTGGCGACCAAAAGTTTGGCGATATATCGCCAAGCGGTTGCACCAAATCATCACAAAATCTGCATTGAAATTAACATTGATTTACCCCACAAAGGGGTAAAAGACCCCCTTGGGAACATTCGAATGCAACCACAAGGGGAGGTGCACAACTAGACCACCCTCAGAGCCTACATACCAAACTAGAAGCTTCTACGGCAGATAGATTTTGAATTATGCGACAAACATGCATACATACATACAAACATACATACTTGCGTTCATACACACGTCACGACAAAACTCGTCGTAATTAACTGGGGCATAGTCGAAAATTATATTTCGGCTGTTTATATGTTAGTAGCTACATATGCACGTGCTGCTAGGTCGAAAAAAACTACTCAACATTCATTCGGGGGTGAGCAAAATCAAAATTTAGACCGAATTTTGAGTGAAATTTTCTTTGTGATCACAAAATTTCCTTTACTAAGTAAAAGGAAGTAAAAATGGCTGAAGAATCATCAAGTTTTGCTTCATATTTTGTAACAATACAGTTTCATTATATTTTTAATTATATTTTGCGTTCGTTTATATTAAGTCTATATCAAGTGGATACACGGTATTTATGTATATTTTTAAATAAAACATCATTCACAATGCAATAATATACTTCGTAATAACATATCTACTCCGCATGTTGTCGAATATGTAAATACTGGACATTTAGTAGCATACTGTGCAGTTACTGCCGACTGCCAATCAATTCCGCATGACAATTAGAGTGAAAAGGGCAGGTAAACGGCAGTATCTGCTTTACCGCTTTCTGCGCTTGCAAAATCAAAATTCAATCGATTACCCAAAAAATATATCCATATAAACATATAGTACCGCCTGTGTTCGAAGTTCAGTGTTTTGTTGATCTTCGTGGGAAATCAAAAACGCGTTTCTTCAAATATCTCGAAAACTCATTTTTGCAGATACTGCCGTTTACCTGCCCACGGCAGAGTACCCCATATCGTATGCATTTATTATCCATTTAAAGCTAGAACTTCAATAAGTGCAACATCCGGAGTTGGCCGAAGATTCGGTATTTGCCGCTTCTGACAAACTCCGCTTCTCGACAACTTTATACTTAGTTAAAATAGTTATAGAAAATAGTCGCATGAACAGTACAATTTGCTTATTTTCTGCTCAAATTTCACATTTTGTTTTTGCTCAAATTGAAATTTTTTATCAGAAAATTACATTTTTTTGCTCATTTTCCTACTTTTATGCACTGTTTAATGAAAAAAAAAAATGCAGTAAGTCAGTGTTTAATTTTTTTTAGAAAAAACAAAATACTCCGAACGTCGTCAGACCCTTTAGCTCTCTAAAAAAAATACTTATTATCTTCATTTTATGCCCTATTTGTATTTAGTTCACATATTTCTTTAAAAAATAGCGTTTACGTTTAAAATTATTCTGAAAACTTCAAAAAGACTGTAGACATCAAAACGTAAAATAGATTTAGTTTCCATAAAAGGTGATGTTCATTCGCTTACATAAATAGCACTTTCGTAAACCCCTTGAAATTTAAATTGGCTAAATTTCTATCTAACAACGCGTTTCCCAACGTTGCTTGAAAACTCAGTAATGTAATAATGTTAAGGAAACAAATTCGTAACGTAAGTAACTTCATTTGTTTAATAATCCAACAAAGAATTCTGAAGAATATTTTTATCATTTAAGTAGATCTATAACTCACAAACGCAAAATGCGCTTTTTGTACATTTAAGAGTTTTTTCACTAAGGCATTATTATTTTGATCTACTTTAATCCTCGATTACGCTAATATTTGCATTTCTATTCAAACGTAAACGAATGGTAATCACCCTGTTTTTTTCATACGATATCTTTCAAGTTTTGATATGGAAAACTTTTTTGAATGATGTTTAGGTGCAACAATTTTATGATTTTTTTGGGGGAAGGAGGAAGGCTAATTTATATATTAAAAAATGTATTTATCATACAATACGTTTATTAATTTTATTTCATAATTAAATGTTAAATTTTAAATTTGATTTGTTTTCATTTTGAAAAATTCAACGAAACATGCTAAAATAAATGAAAATGAGAGTGGAAAATATTCGTTGAAAATGTTGTATGTAATAAAAGCCTTAATTTCCTTTCAGGCAACAGCTTTAATTTGTCCAAAAAGATGCATTTCGGGAGTTAATGATTTCATTAAGACAATGAATGTCGTTAAATTCACCATTTTTATATGTTTTCTAAGTAATGAAATTTTTGGTCAAGATTTTATTTCTATTAAACTTTACTGTATTATCTCAAAAATTCTCCTCTTGGGTGTAATTTTCCCCATTTCAAAGTCATTTTTAGCCACTTAAAGAAAAACCAATTTGTTTATTCGTTCTAGAAATAGAGATATATTCAATTGGGGTATAACACTATGAATGCAATCAATTTTCTTAAATTTTTCCCTCTTGCAATTATAGTTTTTATTTTTTACTTAAAATTGGTTAAGGTAAGTCTCTTTGAATTTTTATATAACTGGTATTGCTTAGCTAATTCAGGACTTTGCTGGAGTCTTTATAAATTGGACGAATTAAATATAAAAAATAAAAAGTTAAAGGATTTTTGTATCTCACAAATTAAAGTGCATTTTTTTAATGGTGTTAACTAGAGTATAATGGCTTTGGACACTACATTTTTTTTTAATTTCAGAGTCTATAACATTAACAATTAATAAATGAATTTTTAAAAATAGTCATAAAATAAACAATAAAAAACGAAAGAATGTTACCACACAAAGGTCAAAATACGTTTCACTTTGAAAAACGTTTTAGTTAAATCAATCAATTTCTTTTTTATAATTTAAAATGCTGAATAAATGCTATTATTTAATTTTCTAAAAACTAATTTGATCGTATTACTTCGCCTTCTTAATGTTTTCATTATTCTTAAACATAATATTAAAAAATAGGCATGCAACATGTGAGTTCAAAAAAAAAGTGCTGTTCTAAAACCTCACAGCAATAAAATATCTAAAACTCGTTTTGGTTTCTACAAGTTTAACTCTTAATAAAAAGGTAATTCATTAATAAATAAAAAGCCTAATGACTATTTCTCCGAAACAAAACTTATTAGTAATTGCAATTATTCTGCTTTATTTGAGTAATGCTTTTTAATTAAAGATATCGAAAAATAATAAGTAAGTAAAGGGAACATGCAAATTTTGTTTAGGGTAAGTAAAGGGAAGTTCATTTCTAATCGAGAAAAATAATGGAAAAGGCCAACACTTTCTACAAAGGGAAAATAAGATTAACCTTATTGTCTTTAAAATAATAAAGCGATTAGACTTTAATTGCACTTGTACTTTGAAATCATATTTGAAGAATACGTTCTTCTTTGCAATATTTTAAGAACTATTTATTTATTGATTTTTTTTCATTTAATTAGTTATTGAGAAATAAATGAGCAAAAACATATTTTAAAATTTTAAACTGTAGAAGAAAATTATTGGTAAAATAGAATAAAATTTAATCTATTTTTATGCTATTGCTTCAGTTAAATTGACCCAACAAATTATGAAATAGCTTCTGTTTCTCAAATCTTTTAGCTCTTTTTGATATTCATTGTTAATTTATTTATGCTTACCTATAGTTGGAGTAAACCTAACATTGGCAGCTTCCTAATACTGTGATGAGGAGCTACGTAGCTTTCACAATGCTGCAAGACTAAGTTTTCGTGAACTTTTATGAAGGGCACCAGATAAATGTAGGTCTATACCTAAATGCAACTTAACTTGACACTGAACGTCACTACGGGCGGAGCCTATAAGAGCTCACAAGCAGTCAGCGATCTCCTCTAATTCGCCAAGTAGGCTGGGACATTTTATCTAGCTCGTTTTTCATAGGCTAACGTCACGCAAACGTCACACTGACGTCACGATGTCGTTGTCAAGAATTACAATTTTACAATTTTTTATTCCTTTGCAATGATTCAGAAACATTTGAAATCCCACATTTAAAAAAATAAGTTCAAGCCCTTCATAGTATTTGTGGAACCTACGTATTCTTCTACTTATTGTACCGAAGCTAAAACAGATAAAGATCAAAAAATTATGTATTTTTAAGAAAAAAACATAAGTCTGAAAAGTGTTAGGAGCCAGTAACTTGGTTTAATACGATAATAGTTAAATTTAGAATCCGTATAAGTAAGTTGACCAACCATATCGTCAAAGCGTCATTTTATAATACATCAGCTGCTATCACTAAATATCTATTTCTATTCACTAAATATCTATTTTTGTAAAAGTAATGATCATTTGCTGAAGCTTACCATTCTGTTTTCATAGTACCTCATGTTTATACTGCACGTGTACTAACAGAGGTAAAAAAAATAAGTAGTGAACTTGAGAAAAAGAAAATTAGTTTTCAAATGCCTTATAATTACTTTAATTATTAAGTTTTTATTTATCGAAGGAAATCACATTTCTTTTATCTTGAAAATTACATTCTCTGCATTAATCTTTATCCCTAACTCATCAATCAAATTTCTTTGTTCTAAGGATTAATAGTAAAGCTCATCAATCACCATTGTAACACTGAAAAAAAATAGGACTTCAAATATTTATCACAAAATAGCTCGTGAAACGGACAAAAACCATCTTTCATAGCTTAGGATGGATTCTCCTCCTTTCTTTCAGAACATATTTTGTGGTATTAACCTACCACAACCTGAAAATGAGTTTATTATAAGGTATTTTTATCTGATCGGAAACAAATTTCAGTTTTACTTGAGCAGTCCTCCATAAGGCTTTTCTTAGAAATATGTTGTAAAAATGAAAACAAAACAAAGAACTAAACCAATAAGGGAAATGTTTATTATTGGGCAGTTCCATTTAAGTACACTTATCAATTGTTACACAAATAACACGACAAAGACACTAAATATATTCGATCTCCCTTCATTGTATGAAGTCGATTAAGAATATTATCAGCTTTTCTTGAACCTGTCACTTACTAAACAAAGAATAAATAAACAATATTGTTACTGGAGATTTAAAAACATATTTAAGGATTAAACCGACATTATACTTTAGCTACCAGTGTTTCGGCATTCTCAACTTCATGGAAATTTAATCTGCATTCAGCTCGGTTGCCATATATCCGTCCAGTCCAAATTAAGACGAATCTACAGTCTCTGAATGACATAACTATGCTGTTGGTAAATTTTATTCAAAACATATATGAGCATTATGTTGAAAAAAGTGTTTAAGCTCATCATAAGGTTTGTCCAATTAAACAAAGATTGAAAAAAGTTGAACTCTTTTAAGGGTAATTTGTGCAACAAACGATGCGACTGTTACTATGGAAGTTTCCTGAAGCCGTCCTTGCTTATGACAACAATGTGTAACTGAGGGACAATGGGTTAAAAGAGATGCCGCTTAAGTTAATGCATTTTAAATTTACCTAACCGTTAACATTTATCATTTTGATCTCATACACTCTAAAAAAAAATATTTTACCTAACTCCATAAGTACGGTGGCAGCAGTGCTACTTTCACTGCTATGAAGTAACTTAACCAATATATCTGGTGTAAGGTAACTATGGAGTTACGTTTCACCAATTTCTTCCTAATTTTGCACCAGAATTATCTGTCAAAAGAAAATAGAAGAAAAAAAAACATTTATCAGTTTGGAAGACTACTTTCAATTGTTCCTCTATTTAATGTTTCTCAGGTTCATGCTTTCCCACACGGTAGGATCGAACCCGGAGACTCGAATTTACTGCATACAAAGCAAAGCAAGTGCGTTTGATCCCTGGGTCGGTTAAGGCACGTGTTGGATACGTTCATAAGACTTCAAGAACTCTGCTGTGATGTTTGTCTTAACGCCTGCGCTTTGACTAATACTCTAGTAATTTTAACACTTAGTGCAACTTTACAACGGCTGTGTACAACTTTCCAAAAACAGTTGGAGCTTTCTGAAAATCGGGAACAGTTTACTCCAGAAGTTTTGTAACGTTACACTCATTAACAATGATATCCTTACACTTTTTTTACAGTGTACAACGGAATGCCCCGCTCATTAGAATATTTTTTGCGGCAAATTATCTCTTCCAATAGGTGGGCTTGACATTATTATTTTTAATATCAAAAATATTTTTCAGAAATGATTATATGCTATAGCGGTACAACGCAACGTGGTTCAGTGCTATGCATTTTATATGTCTCAGAAGAAAGAGAAAATTAATATTACGTCAGTACATTTCTGTGTTTTTCAACTGGTCTATAAGTGTTGTAAAACAAAAAAGAAACATTTTCATTCTTGTGATGTTGCTGATGGTTACTATGATATGAATATATGTTTTCGTAAATTTTGAGACTGCTAAACTGTTTAAGCTTTCTCTTTGTCTTTGAGATAATATTTGATTTCTTTACACATGTCTCTAAAAATTAAATACTGTGAAATATCATTCTTACATAATAAGTTTTCATTTTTCACATCCTTGTAGCATACTGACCTCATATGCACGTGCACTGTAAAACTGAATATTGTGTTTACAGTATAATACAGCTAATTCAGTAATAAACTGTAAAAAAAGCTAATTTAACAGTAAAAACTGTAAAATTGCTACGTTTACGGTACTAAGCTGTAAAATTGCTAATTTTATCACCGTGCATTTCACAGTTTTGAGCTTCAACCTCTGCTGCCAGTAGTATGCTGTTTATTTTACAGTATTATCCAGTTAAATTTTACGGCAATAAACTGTAAAATTGTTACTTTTACAGTAAGAAACTGTAAAACTGCCAGTTGTACACATTTTAACTGTGTATTTTACTGTTTTAAATTGGAACATCGGCTGCCGGTATTATACTGTAAGAACAACAGTTCATTTTTTGCAGTGTAGTGCGTTAACGTTGTCTTTGAGATATATTATTTATTGATAAAATATGTAATATATGTATAAGAATACATTTATGTCCTTCCTGCCTTTACATTTTTAAAAAATCGTTTGGAATCACATTGTAGAGCTACGTAACTTTAAGTTTTTCAAAAAACGCTATATTTTACAATTAGGATACGTCATTTCTTAGGAGACCCACAAAAGTGCTATTTCGCTTATACGATGTCACTGCTCACTGTTACGCACTCAACTACGTATCCGCTAAATTTTAATAAATGCACTATTTTG